>RJWJ010012202.1:0-20180 GCA_004363605.1 Indri indri
CTTAACCTGTACTGTATGTAAATATGCAATGAGACAGAGAGAAAGAGAGAGAACATAGAACTCGCTCTGCCTCACTTGCTGGAAAGAAATTTAAGGCTCCACAGACAGGCAGGCCGTGCGGACTGTACCTTACTCCCGAGACCTCCTGCCACCGCCCAGTCTTGACGAGGAATGCGAGCCCTGTGCACGTCCCCTCTGATACCCTCGTCTACCTCACCAAGCTGGATTGGTCTGGGTTGTTTCTTTGGTCTCTCGGCACCATCTCAGTTTGGGAGGTGGTTTTTCTACACCAACCCAGGAACATTTTCCTGAAATAGGACAGCAATCCAAAGTCTTGTCCTTCGTCACTGGAGATGTCATTGCCTGTCGCAGTCATAACTTCTGCAACCCAAAGACACATTAAGGCATCAACCATCACCAATACATCCCGTGTGAAATAAAAAAAGAGAAAAGTAAAGAAGCAAAAAGGAACTTGGCTAATATAGCTTTCCCAGAATAAGAAGGACACTATAAATATTTACTACAGTCCTCATTTCTACGAGAGCTCCCAAACCCCAGCTATTATTCATTATTTACGTAATGATTATATTTACAACCTTCTTCCTTTTTCCCACTTTGAAAACACTTCGGCTATTTACCGGGTAGATGTTCATTCTTGATGGGCTTGAGCCCTTTGAGGTCCTGGCTATACTGGACTGGCGTGGTCTTCAGTTAACTTTTGCCACTGGTTTGGCAGTGCTGAGAGATGTGCCTGGCAACAGTCTGAGAATCAGCACTTCTGATCTGGGCACTAAGGCCTTTAAGCAAGCGAAGTGCAAAGTTGGGGGGACAGGAAGCAAACTTGTGTGAGTGGGTTATCGGGCGCAATAATGAAGGGAGCCATCTGTTCCCACTTCCAAGAGTTGGAGGCCCTGTATTTTGGCCATTGGGAAAATAGCACCAAATGTTGGTCACCATTTCAAAGCACTTAGTGCATTCTCTAGGCTATCACCCAACCTCACAGGACGTCTCCTGATGGACGTCCTATCATGCAATAGGTCATCCCACCATGTCGTGAGGCCAGCTGCACCTGAGTGTTGAAGGAGCTCGGAAGACCACAGAACACCATGGGTACGAGGCCACTGCCTCACTTCTCCTGCTATAAAATGAGTTATTAGGTCAGAAGCAAGGCCTCAGGGGATGCCATGCTAATAAACAAAGCATTCCCCTGATGGTAGTATCTGCAGCAGCAGGTCATGCCCAGGGTACGTATCTGTTCCAGAGAGGACAAATCACTGTGACTGTCACAATGAAAGGGATGTGTTGTAATCAACCTTCCCCTGGGTGTCAGTGTGAACCTGCCAGAACAGCACCGTATCTGACACTTAAATTGTCTACTCTTGGCAGGAGGAGCACACCACAGAGATTGGCCGGCTCAGCCCTCAGGAGGGAAAGCCCATGTTGTCCAGCCCGTCTTTATCTTCATCCGTGATGCCACGGCCATCCTGTTCCTGAGCTCCCTGGGAAAACACCGGAGATCTGGGAAAAGGCTGACCGGCTTTCACAGGCTAGCCATCCGTCCACTTGGTTCCTGAGAAACTTCTCTGAGATTGGTGCCCTTTGGTGAACATTCGTACTGGACACACATGTCTTATATCCTGTGCTTGTCCCTTTGCTCCAGACCTCCTTGTGACCAGTTTTCTAATCTAACTCCTTTCAGGTCCCTGAACATCCACACTGCCATCCACTTCTGTGGAGCAGTTAAGAGCTATACCTCTGGCCGTGCTTCCTTCCAGTACAAATGAGACATTAATGTACTGCTCAGTTTCTGCCCTTGGGAGAAGCTCCCCTCCCTACTCTTCTACAGGGACACACCTGAGAGGAGCCGCATCACTGCAGAAATCTGCGGGGAGCTGTCACCAGCGTATCACGCAGAACATTCTGTAAACCAAGCTAAGTATTTTCCTCCCTGTGACAACCGAGCGAGGCCTCAGCTGTGGCCTGGTTAAGAGACGGCAGTGCGGCAGCGGTGGGCGCTGAGACATGGCCCGCCACACCGCGCTCAGTCTGACGTGCACGTTCAGTCACTGGGGCTGAGCCGGAAGCCAAGCAGCATGAGTCAGTGAGTGAGAGGGCACTCGAGGTCTCATGGTTAGGCATTCGGTCTCTACCAGGGCCCAGGAGCAACCAAGAGCCACTTCAGGAAAAAAAAATAATTATGATAGTTATTTTCCAAAAAAGGCATTACTGGCTTGCAATAGTTTCCATGTAACATCTGGTTCTTTCTGCTGCATCTTCTCGGAGGTGAGATAGCAGATCTCCCCGCCTTCTCTTGTTTCAAGCTCCAGCAAAGTAGGTAGTCTTTCAAGTCACTCAAAAAACGGGTCGGAGCAGTGCACCGCAAGTGGCAAACTCTGCCTCCAAAACCAGAAAAAAAAAAAAGAAGAAGAAGAAGCTGACCACCTGAAAAAGAAGCAGTGAGCTCCTTTGTTCGTTGTAGAGTCTCAAAGAGCAGCAAATTATCTGTCGCTCCCCATGTCGGGATACACGTGCAACTCCAGAGAGCCTGCGGTGCAGCCGCCCTTGTAAGCGTTCACACTCCTGCTCTGTCAGGCCTGGGATAGGATATTCCTGGTTTACTACGTTCAAAAAGCACGATGCCACCAATAAACTGAACCAATGTGGTTCCCTGCAGGGTGGTAAGATAATTGAGTTCCCTAAGACTAAATTGGGATTGAGAATAAGAACGTTGATGTCTAGCAAAAGTAAAAGAATCCAGAACATCTGATACGTTTTGCCCAAACTCATGTCCCTTTTCCTCTGGTTTAACATTTTTGTAACCCATTCCAAAACATATTACCCAGCTTCTTTGGTAATTAAGCATGAACAAACATAAATTAATTACACTAATTAATTAAATATAAACAAATTATAACAAGTTATAATTATTCTGATGAGTACATCTTCTCTTCCTGGGTCGGATTCTATACTGTGCCTCTAAGGCATGTGAGAATCTGATGGTAATTACAGGTCTAGAGGCAACATGGGAGGTTAAATTGGCAGGAGGAGAACCGGCATTCCTTCCAGGGCGACTGCCAGGTGACGGGAGGCTTGGCCTCGTCAGACAAAGGAGGAGGAGCTTCTGCTAGCAAGGGCTCCCCGTTCCTATTCTCCTGTTCTCGCTCTTAACCAAACGGTCTCCAGCATTTGGTAAAGAAAACCGGTTGAAGCTCTGAATTCGGCTTCCACTGCAGTTCAGCCACGTGCATGAGGACTCCATCCGGGACTGTGGCTAGGCCAGGCCTGCAGCTCCCAGCAATAGCTTAGGAATTAGAGGCTTGTTATCTGGTGCATCTTGGGTTGAGAATGTAAACTCAGTCTGGCCACAAGCAGCCACCCACCCGCCTCCTTCCGCCCGTTGCTGTGATCTTGCAGCAGCGACTGGTCCACTCTCTTGCCTTCAATAGGCTTTTTATTTCCAGCGACTTCCTCCGGTGATAATTGAATAGGTGTTTCCTGCTGTGTGCCACGTGTGCCCCCTTTCTCATTTTCAGGTGGTAATTAGATCCTTATTCACCCCACATCGCACCAAATCCAGCCAGGACCTATAAGTAGTCCCACGGGCTTGTCCTTCGGGGGCTGTTGCCTACAACCACTTCTGCTGTGAAATTCCATATTAATAAGCATTAAATCGGAGAAATAAAAACAGGCACAGAAAGACAAATACTGCATAGTCTCACATGTGGAATCTAAAAAAGTCAATTTCATAGACATGGAGGCTGGAAGGGCGGGGGAGGGGCAGGGGAGGGGGGATGTTGACCAAAGGGCTCGAAGTTTCAGTTAGACAGGAACAGTAAGTCTCAGAGATCTATTGCCCTGCATGGTGAGCACAGTTAATAATAACACATTATATATTTCAAGATTGCTAAAAGGATAGATTTTTAATGTTTTCTCAACACAAAACAAGTAAGTTGGTGAGGTGATGGATGTATTAATTAGCTTGACTCAATCTATCTACATTGTATACATAAATCAAAATACGGCATTGTACTGCATAAATATACACCGTTATTTTTCAATTAAAATTTAATTAATGAATTTAAAAAATCCTACTGTAACCATTTTAAGTAGAAAGGGATTTAAAATGGAGTGTCCACAGAATTGCTAGACTCTGGGATGGAAAAGTGGCTCCGGACTGGGCCTCCAGAAAGAACACCAGAAAACCGCGGGCCAAAGCAGAACGAAGGCTGCTGCCTCTGCCGAGTGGGGAAGGCATGGGTCAGGAGGGTGCACATAGCTGGTGTCTTCAGCCCCCTTTCCTAGCTGGACAAAGGCATTCCAGCCATCACGTTGACGTACAGAGCTTGACCTAAAAACTAGTAACAGTATCCTGGAACACTGCAGGGCGCAGAACGCGCATACGTAGTCAACACAGCAGAAGCTTGACTTTCCCTTCTTCTTTCTCCCCAAACTTTTGTGAGTGCATCTAATTGTCAGGCTCTAACTTGCATTCAAAACTCTAGCTATGACCTCTTCCACCCTCCGTGGCTAAGTCATAACCCTGTGCGTAACTGGTCCCTGAGCTTCCTGCACTGCCTCCGCCAGTCTGTCTCCCTGCGGCACCAGGGGGAAATGCTTTTTAATGTAAGTCAGATAACGCCACTCTGCTTGTTAAAACTCTTCAACATCTAAAACATTTCTACCCTGGCATACAAGACCCTCTCTATCTGGCCTGTGCCCACCCCCTCTCCTCAATCAGTCAATGCCAAGTGTCTCCTTGTTCACTGCAGTCCGGGGACCCTGGGCTGGTTTCTGATGCTTTAACACGGCAAATTTTCTCCTGACTTGGAGACTTTCTGGTATTACTTCCACTGCCTGCAACAGTTTGCCCTTGGTTTTTGCTGCTGTTTTTGTTTTTTCCAAATAGACTTTATTTTTTAGAGCAGTTTATGTTCACAGCAAAATCATACAGAGAGCACAGAGAATTCTCATATGCCCTGTGCCCTACACATGCACAGCCTCCCCCGCCATCGACACCCCACGCCACAGTGCTGCACTGTGGTAACCAATGCACTTACATCAACACTTCATCATCACCGAAGCCCATAATTTGCATTAGGGTTCACTAGGTGTTGTACGTTATAGAGGTTCTGACAAATGTACAATGACATGTGCCCACCATACAGAGTAGTCTCCCTCCCCCAAACCCCTGGCAACCACTGATCTCTTTATGTCTCCATGGCTTTGCCTTTTCCGGAAGGCCCTATACTTGGAATCACACAGTATGCATCTTTTTCAGATTGGCTTTTTCACTTAGTAATATGCATTTAAAATTCCTCAATGATTTTTTATGGCTCGATAGCTCAATTCCTTTCTTTTTTAAATTGACAAATAATAATTGTACATATTCATGGGGTACATAGTGACGTTTTGATACATACAATGTATAGTGATCAGATCAGGGTAGTCAGCATATTCATCATCTTAAACATTTATCGTTTCTTTGTGTTGGGAGCATTCAATATCCCCTTCTAGCTATTTGAAACTACGTAATATGTTATTGCTAACTATAGTCATCCTACCATGGTGGAGAACACTTTCTTTTTAGAATCGAATAATATTCCACAGTCTGTGTGTACCACTGTTGATTTATCCTTTCACCCGCTGAAGGACGTCTTGTTTCTTACAAGTTTTGGCAATTCTGAATAAAGCTGCTTAAACAGCACCTGCAGGATTTTGTGCGACATAAGTTTTCAACTCATCTGGGTAAAGACCAAGGAGCATGATTACTGGAGCTCTTGGTTTTTGATCTCCCTGGGTTATTCTTTTATCTGGATAACAGCTGGGTAAATATTCACTTATTCATTTGCTCAGCTCATCAATTCTCTCACCAACCATCACCTGAGTCATTGTCACATGTGAGGCATGATCTGGGTGCCGGAGACATGGCAGGAGCAGGAAGTGCCCCCACTCCCCCACCCCAACGTCCATTCTCAGGGAGGGGGGCAGTCGTACTCACGGACACCGCCAGGTGGTGACAGGGGGTAGGAAGACAGGAAGCAGAGGGACAGAGGCAGACGAGAATGGCTGCTTCGGATCAGTTTATCAGGCAGGCCCTCTGGCCAGGCGGCACTGGGGCACAGATGGGAATGACATGAGCAAGAGAGGCCACCAGATCTCGGGGAGAAGAGAAGTCTGAGTGAAGAAAGAGCCCTGGGGAGACCCCGAGGAGAGGCCTTCCAAGGCCCAGGAGTAGGGGTGAGAATGGAGACACAACAGGTCTTCCGAGGTTGAGATCTTACTTTCTCTTGGTACAAAGAGGATTCTGATCTGACTTGTGTCTCACGGCATCCCTTAGTTTCAACGTATGAGGCAGATGTCGGGGCATGAGGGCGGGAGAGGACGTCACACGGGACGAGGAGCAGTGGGGCTGCATGTGCGCTGGTGATGGCGGAGGGGGGCGGCCTGGGCTTTGGGCCCAGCAAGTGGCAGAGCAGGGGACACGTGCAGGGAATGTGCCGCACAGAGATGCTCCTTGCATGACCCGGGGGGGGCCCACTGCCTGGGATGACAGCGACGGTGACTGCCACGAAGGAAGAGGCAGAAGGACATCACGGAGCACACCCACAGGACTCAAGGCTGCTTAGCTGTGGGGAGGTGGGAGGACCAAGAGAGAAGGGCTGAGAATGACATCAAAAGAAAACAAGAAAGTTAGACATCAAAGCAATACCGAGGAGATTTCCCAGAGAGACTGGACTTGAATGGACCTTGGAGAACTGGTCAGCCTTAGGGCCTGGAATAGCAAGGGTATCGCCTGCGTGCCAAGCCCGATCCTGCAGAGTGGCGGGCAGGAGCAGTGCGCTGTGAAGGATGAGAGCTGGGGTCAGGGCACACACCACCGCGTACGTGTCCACCAGCTGAGCGCCCTAGGGAGGAGGAGGGGGAGTGGTGCACATGCGCCTAGCACCGCAGCTGGGGAAGGGCAGCACCAGGCAGGCAGTGGTCCCAAAGCCACTTCACCCATTACGGATTTTTAAATCACCATCCTTAGGGGGATTTGCTCTTGGGGCTCCCTTACCCTAGATGAAATCTTGAGCGTGCACCCTGCTTCGCAATCACTCCGGGACAACACAGAGTCCAGTGCAATTTGCTGGTTGCTTATCTCTTGTCTTCAGCTTAAAGCTTCTCCTGTCTCCAGCGGTGTCGGTTCTTAGACACCAGCAAGGGCAGTGGGGGTTGGGGGAGCAGGGCAGGTGGGCTTTCCCTTTGCTTCAGCACTTCCCTGATTCCTCGGCTAGTTTGTGATCCCTCAAGGTTTGGTCTGGAAGAAGGGACTTGGAGGAAAAAGTACAGTCTGTCACATCTCATTCAGTTGTGACCTGGGATCCTGCAGTGCTTGAATCATAGTCTGAGGTCTGAGGACAGGTTGTGGAGGCAAGCTTCCTCCTGCAGCCCTGCAGGGGCCTCCCAAGGGAGGGTCCACCATTTCAGCAGAGCACTCGGTCTGGGCTCAGCCAGGAGACCAAAATCACACTGGTGTTATTTTGTTTTTGTTTTTGACAGGGTCTTGCTCTGTCACCCAGGCTTAAGGGCAGTGGCATGATCACAGCTCACTGCATCCTTGAACTACTGGGCTTAAGCAATCCTCCTGTCTCAGCCTCCCATGTAGCTTGGACTACGGGTGTGCCTACCATGCCCAGCTAATTTTTCTATTTTTTGTAGAGATGGGGGTCTTGGTATGTTGCCCAGGCTGGTCTTGAACTCCTGACCTCAAATGATCCTCCTGCCTCAGGCTCTGAAAGTGCTGGGATTATATGCATGCGCCACAGTGCTCAGCAACATGGATGTTTGAAGGTAAAAAAAAGAGCACCAAGATACCACAGAGGAAGTTGCTGTGAGAAGCAGCTGCCACCATTTGGGCTGGAGGGAACAAGGGAAAGAGGAAGGACTGAGCAAAATGCAGAATCTCAGAGGAGGCACCACCTAGAGCTCAAAATCAGATGCCTGAAGGGGGGCCCTGCCAGGCTGGTGCTGGGTCTCTGCTCGCGGAGGCAGGGCCCGGTGGAGCAGGGAAGCCAGTATTTGCTGGTGTCTCAAAGGGGACCACGAGGCTGGTTCTGCGTGTGTGGACTCAGGTGCTGCTACCTGGATGAACTGCCACTGCCAGGGTGCAACAGCAAGGACAGGGTGGCAGGACTGGGAGTCAAACAGGACAGGACGGGAAGCACGGGCCTCTAGTCTTCTGGTCGCCTCGTGGGCATCTGTTGGCACAGCTGAGCAGGCTCCAGCAGGCGAGGCAGCCACGTGGCTACCGAGTCCCAGCACCACCAGGCAGAGTATAAAAGGGAAGGCATGGGGTCGGGAGACGGGGGGTTGGGAGATGGGGGGTTGGCCGCCAGCTCAGGGCCCTGGGATTCATCTCTCTTCCAGTCAGCAGGAAGTGACAAAGAGCATGGGACAGGCCTCTTCTGCTCACATTCAACTAGTAGATTCTAATCACATGTCAGGTGCAGGAAGGCTGGGAAACTCTTATACATCTAGAAAAAACAGAAACAGGTTTTGCTGAGCAGCTGACGTTGTCTGCCACTGGTGCCTTCTGGATACAGAAGAAAGTCAAGGCGGCTGCTTTCTTTGGATGGCGGACGGAGGAGCAAAGTTTTATTTCTGGCCCAGCCTGCCTGGGCCCTGGGCATCCAGCAGAACACCTGCTGGCCTTCTTTCCTCCCTTTTGGCTGTCCTCAGGTCCATGGGCAGCTCTCACCGAGATGCACAGCAGCTAGCACACAGAACCCCAGAGCCCTTTGTCCCAGGGCTGGTGGGAGCGCGGCTCAGCCTCAGCCACCTCCCGTTGATCTCCTGTAGCCGTCCCATGGTTCCCTCAGAGTGCTCCACTCTGTGGCCCCTCACTGGCCTCGGGTGAAGGGGAAACGTTCCCTTCCCTGTCCTACCTCTTCTTGGGGTAGGTGGGACATGCCCTTGCTGGCTCCCCGGCAAAGAATCCCTTCCTCAACCCTCCTTCACCTCAGCACATGTCACCTCTGAACACCTGCCTTCTTTGTCCTTTGGTCCTGGAAGCTTCTCATGTGACAAGCTGGTACAGTTGCCAGGTGTTCACAAAACACCCTGTAAGGCAGGGTGGCCCTGTCCTGCCTTGCAGAGGGCTACTGCAATGTGGACGTCCTTTAAAATTTTGCTTTAACAATCATGTCAGTTTTGCATTCCATTCTAATTTACGATTGCTTTAAAATAAAAATGTGGTTTTTGTCTGGTTTCTGAGTAAAATCAATGGTGCAGGAAGAAGCAATGTTTACCCTCCGGCTTCACATCACTTTGAGGGTAAGAGCTGAGGCTGCGCGCAAACTGCGGATCCCTAGGGACAAGTCCAAACAACACCACCACAACCTAGAGTATTAAGAAAACTGTAGCAAAGGTAGCTTAGGAGCAAGCACGGTGGGCATGGACAGTAGGCAAGGTGGTTCCTACAAGACGCCTTCCACCCTCAGCTGTCCTAGAGGATGGGCTTTTCCCTCCCCTAAGAAGGTTTGCTGTGTCCTAAATGCAGTTGGAAATTTCGCTTATGTATAAAACAGACAGGGAAAGACAGACATCTTGTGGGCATATGGTAGCATTACATCACAGGCCTGGAAATGAATGTACAGTAACTTAATCGATAATATCACTGAATTATGGACTGTTAGAGTCACAAACTACTCCACGAAATATCTCTTGGGTTTTTAAAAGAAAGAATATATAGTTCATTTTTCTTATGGGTAAATGCATCAAATGAAGGAATAGCTCTTTTCATAAAGCAACATACAAGAACTTCCAAAGAACAAATAGCTTTCCATTTTGAGTTCTCCTTGGATTACAGACCAAATCCATTAGCCATTTCAGCGGAAGCATACGTTAATAAATTAAATCGTCAGTTACCTCTGAAGTACACTATATTTCAAAGCTTTAGTTTTAAGACCTTACCAAGCATCTGGAAGGTAATGAGGGTTTGGGCAAGAACCGACACTTTTTTGGTTGGATCCTCTAAACAGCGGACTAGACTCAAAAGACGCAGGCAATCCCAAGACCAGAGGCTGGAATGCAGACATTCCTCCCAGTCATAGGGTGCTCGAGCAGAACAACAGGTTTTTCTCGAAGTTTGACAAGAAAAGTCCTTTAAAAAAAAAACCCTCTTTTCTTCCTATGAGTAGGCTGAAGATACATTTATCTATTTTCCAAAATAGACAATGTCATCAATAGATTATTAACAAGTACTCTCTGCATAGTGAATCCCATGGACTTGGGACTGTCCTTGTCACTTTTACTTCAATTATAGTTAGTCCACTGTAAGGAAATGCCAGCACAAACAGGTCACTTGCTTGAGAATTTAAAGACAGATGTGCAGTTCCAAAGCCATAGTTCATCACTTTTTGCTGTCTGGACATTTACTTGTCTGTTTCCATCACAGTGACAGAATAGGTGTGGCCTATCATGTGAGAAAGAGGAAAAATGTAATTTTAAGCATTCTTCACTTAGTGGCCTGCATCAATTTCCATTATGACCTATAATCACATGTGCTTTTGTACAGCCTGCATACTAAGAATGATTTTTACATTTTTAAAAGGTTCTTTAAAAAAACCCAGAAAATGACAAATAGGTGGCAGAGACCTGTGCCTGCAAAGCCTAAACTATTGACGATGTGGCCCTTTACAGAAAGTTTGCTTACCCCTGAATTACCGAAACAAGACTTGTTTTCTTTTATATGTTGAGAACTGGCTTTGAGAAAGGTAGAAGAAACGCACTTTCATTTTTGAAGGGAAATACTTATTCTTTCTTACCCTCAATGAGTTGCAGCACATTTGGTCATTGACATTCGCTTAGCACCTACTATGTGCAGCACTTTGCAGTGTTTAAAAGGAAGACTCATTCTATGACATAAAAATCACTATCATCCAAATCTAAATGTGGTGTTATTAAAAATTACTCAATGTTAAGGGGCAGAAAAGGAGGTAGGTGTTACTTAGGGTTGCGGAGGTAAACATGGAACCTAAACTGCCAGGTAGGATGCAGAGCTGAAAGGAAGGATGTTCCAGGTGAAGGGAAAACAGTGGTAAGTGTGGATAAGGAGAATTCCAAGCTCCCCCAGTGGTGTTTTGTGTTTTGTGGCTGTGGTTGGATGATGTAGAGGCAGAGAAAACTGGTGCCTTCCTCCACTAAGGTATTTCGAAACAAACATTCATTGAAGCAACCTTAAATAAAAGGGAAGTTCTTGTGAAGTTACATTTGTCTGGGATCTGAGCCTAGAACTGGAAAGTCATCAAGATACCTACAGGTCTCTCCCTTTCTCTAACAGGTCACCTGGTCTGTCTTCCAAAGGATATGAGGCTGTCCGGAAATTATCCAGCCACTGTCAACATAACGAGAATGGTTTGGGCAACATTGATATGACCTGGCAGCCAAGGCGAGTGGACAGTAATACACATGTGTGAACAATGACTTCACCGTACTAGTCAGTGGGGCACTAGATGCCGTTGGGTGAGCATATGTACTGTGTGGCCGTAGCACACAGGAAGAGTAGAATGACTGAGAGTAGAATAACGAATCCGCATCAAATTTTGCTTTAAGCTTGAACATGCCTCCACTGAAACTATCCGGATGATTCAGAAGGCTTTTGGAGACAATGCAATGAGTGCAGTGCAAATTAAAGTGTGGTATGAATGCTTCAAAGATGGCTGAGAATGGGTTGAAAGGGATCCACGTTCTGGAAGGCCCGCAATAAGCAGAACACCTGAGAATGCTGAACACGTACTGGTTAGGTTAAGAGACGCTGGGAGAACTGTGTGAGGTCCCAAGGTGCCTACTTTGAAGAGGAATGAAGCCTCATTGTCCTATTTACAATGTTTATTGTATCTTCTTCAATGAATGTGTCTATTTTTCAAATTACATGGCTGGATACTTTCAGAACAGACCACATGTAGCTGTCGCCTCCTGTGCGTCTGCTCACTTTGCCCTTCTCTTTTAACCCCACTCTTGTTTTTTACCCACTTGTCTCTGAGGAGAGCCCAGACTTCTATGTGGATGTGCCCTACCCATGGCATGTCCACAGTTAGGTACAGGGCTATCTTGCGTGGGTGTCAACGGCAGAAAATCTGTCAGAAATCTAGCTGTGGGTGGGTATCGGGTTCCTCCACTGCACAAGTGGTAGCCAGAAAGTGTAAGCAAGGGTGCGGGTCTGAAATCTTAAGAAACCTCAGGGGAAAATACAAATTGCTTTTTGGGAAGGGGTTTCAGTTGCAGTTTCCATACTTAGGAGTTAGGAAGAGGCTGATAAGGCCTGGACATTAACTTATCATAGGTAATGCTCGCGTTGAACGCTAAGAAATTTGGACTTTATAAATCAGACGATGGGAAGCCACAAGAGGCTTCCAAAAAAGGCACTGAGGGCAACTGGCTGTGATTATGAAAAAGATGATTCTGGTGACGGTGAATAAGGTGATTGGAAATGGGAAAAACTGCGGTTCAGGCGAGAGATCGGGACCTGAATTTACCCAGTAACTGCGGCCAGGGCGAAGATTCTTTTCTTTTTCCCCTTTTCCCCTCACTCCCAAGAGGTATCAACCCAGGACTTGTAGTGGTGGGATAATGACCACGCGGGTGTGCGGGATCGCCAAGGATTCGGCCAGGCTCAGTGCTCGGCCCCTGGTGAGTGGCGGCGCCCACAGCTGGGGCCTGGGAACCCGCCGCTCGGTCTTTCGGGGCCGCCGCAGCGATGAGTGCGGAAACACAACCGAAGAGTGAGAGGCCGGAAAACAAGCGGACCGACGCAGAATTGGAGCGGCCACCTGCAGCGAAGGCCGCTAACAGGCGCTGAGGCGCACAGCACACCGCCAGAGAAACCTCTGCCCGCCGCGCGGCGCGCCGGGAACTGTAGTCTCCCCTTCTCCTGCTCCCGGACCCGGGGCGGGCTCCAGGACAGCACCTCTCCCTCTGGTTATAAATCGCGCACTTTCCTGTCCCGGACGCGGGGTCCTTGCGCCCCAATAGGCTCCTAGACCTGACGTCATCAGCACGTCACATGCCCTTATAGCTGAAGCGTTCTGGTGGCTGTGGAAAGCCTGTCGTACAGCAAGCTGGCAATAAAGGATTGGCTCCTAGCAATGGGAGGACTGCACTTCCGATGCCTCTTTTCCCCTTGGCTTTTCCTTCGCGGACGCCTCGTCCGCCGCTGCTCCAGTACCTATTTTGTTCAGGCAGCGCCTTAGGCAGCCCCGAGCCGCGGCGAGGGGTGGGGCGAGTCAGGGCGGGGCGGGGTCCTGGCTAAACTGCGTCGCGGTTGGGGGCCGCGCCGGGTAGCCTTCTCTTTAGTGCTTGAGGCAGCTCTGGCTCGGAGAGCCTTTCGCCAGCTCCACGGGGACCTCTGTGCACGGATGGACCCGCCCGGACCCGGCGGGAAGCGGCCTGGCAGGCGGCGGCCCCGGCAGTATCAGCAGAGAGAGGACAGGGCCGAAGCCGCGGGTCCCTGAGACGCGCGTGCCCACCGGGCCCGGCGGCAGCACCATGATGCCGGGCGAGACACATTCGGCGGCGCCCGGGACGGCAGCAGACCTCTCGCGATGTCAGGGCTGTGCCTCCCTGCAGCAGGTGTGGCATCTCCCGGGGGTCGAGGGAGCCAGGGGCGACTGGGCCCAGCCGGCCGAGGGTGCGGGGCTGTGGGGTCCCGCGGGCCGCACCTTAGCGCGCTGCTCCCACTTCCCAACAGAAGCGCCCCGTCGCCCCCTTCTCGCTCCCTTTCCTCCTTTTTCTCCTGTCTTGTTTCTGGGACGGCTTCCTTTGCTTTATTTAGGCTTCGAACCCGTAATTCATTTATTGGGATGCGATGGTGATGGGGGACGGAGGGAGTGAGTTTTGGAGGGCCGCCTCTTTTCCTATCCAGCCTAGGGCTGACTTTTCGGTTAGTAAGTGGTAGGTGAAATGCTGAGGGTAGTTACCACTCCGAGTATAAGACTTTGATTGTCTGGCGCATCTTAAGTATTTGTTGCTTGGAGGCAGGATCTTATGTGATATGTCTGGGTCCTTAGACTCCAAGGCTTCGGGGAAGCATTTCAGCTCATATCTGATGAGCTCTCCCGAGGCTAATTTTTTAAGTATAATAAGTCAGGTAATTGGTTAAGTCAAGTAACATGTCAGTTGTTTGATTAAACTAATCAATTAAAGGCAGGTAGAGATTAGAAGTTTCTAAACAGGAGCATGGATTGTTCTTTACAGTGACAGAAGGAGAGTTGCTAGAGTCTGGCCGCAGGTCTTACGATGTTATTTGGGAAATAGTCCCCTCGTTTCCAGTGACTCTCTTAGCTGTTTGATGTCGGGAGTCTCATTTAACTCCTTACAGTCACTGTCTTCAGTGATAAAATGGAACTCATGGAACTCAACATCGCTATAGCTACCTGTGTAGTGTTCTATGCACTGTAGACATTGTGGTGAACAAAATAGATGAGATCTGCTTTCTTAAGATGTGTGTGTGTGTAAATAAGACTTTAGAAGATTTTAAGTGTTAGGAAGAAAATAAAGTAGGATGTTGGAATAGTGGTCTTGTCTCTCGGCTGGAGTGGTCAGGTAGGGTGTTTGTGAGGTGGTGACATTCAGAGAGGAATTAAAAAGTGGAAAGTTTCCCGTAGTGAGAAGCAGAAGGCTGTCTTTGAGCAGAACACGGTGTGGTTGGCATGAGTGTAGTGCATGGGAAGATGGTTAGTAAGATGAGACTAGAAGGAGTGCAGGCTAGGTAGGCCATGCAGAGAAGCTTAGTTTTTATTTTAAGAGCATTCTCAATGAACTGATTCCAAACATTTTAAGTATTGGAAGCAGGGGAGGGAGGAAATGCCCTGCCATTCTGGGTAGAAGGAGGACTGATAGCAAAATCATTGTCTTTATTGAGCTGCGTTGTGTAGGTGTCTTATAATGTGTCCCCTTCCCCCCCCCCCCAAAATCCAGGAACGTGAGTGGAATTCTCTCAAATCTTTAATAAATTATATTTATTCTTTGAGCCAGTTCACTCACTCAAGTGTTTATTGATCATCTGCTGCCTTTTAGGCATTGCAATAACTGCGGTGGGGTCAAAAAGACAAAAATTCTTGCTCTCTTGGAGCTTCCATTCTAGGATGGTAGCTGGATGAATAAAACAAGGAAGTTATGTTATTAGGTAATAAATACATTGGTGACGAATTGAGCAGAGATGGGGAAGGAACGAATGTGTGAGGAATGGGCCAGTGACTGTTGGAATTTAGATAGGGAGTCCTGGAACAGTTATATTTGAGCAAAGGTGAGAGAATGAGCTCTGTCGAGATCTGGGGAGAAAAGCATCTCATGTAGTGGAAACAGGGAGGATGGAAGCAGGAGCTGGCTTGGTGTGCTTGGGAAGAGCAAGAAGTCCAGTGAGGCTGGAGTGGAGTGAATGTTGGGAGTTGGATGAGGTCAGAAAGGTAAAAGCAGGGTCTGGTTGTGTGGCCTGTGCAGACCATTGTTAGGGTTTGGGCTTCTCTGATTCAAATGGGAAGTCATTGGAGGCTTTTGTGTAGGAGAACTGCTGATTGAATTATGCTTCTGAGTCATAGAGCTGATCTTCCTTCAAAAACCTGGTCTGCTCTAAGTTCAAAGTATCAACTATAGCTTTCTGGTTGCTTAGGCTAGAAACTAGATGTTATCCTTGGTGCTGCTTTTTTCTCTCACAACCTATATTTAATCTGTCAGCTGGTTCTGATGGTTCTACCTTGATTATCCACCTGCTTTTCACCATCTCCACTGCATCTACCGTGGTGTGAACTACTCTACTCTTAGGGCCTAGAAATTACTGCATTAGCTTTCTAAGGAGTCTCCTTCCTTCTACCCTGTATTTATTGGGGTTCCCACTGTTGGTTCTCAAAACAGCAATAGGAGTAATCCTGTTAAATCTGTAGATCCAGAGATCTGCAAACTTTTGCTGTAAGGGGCAAGATCATAAACATTTAGGCTTTGGGGACTTGTTCACAATTATTCAGCTCTACCACTTTAGTGTAAACACAGCCATGGACGATCCACAAGGAATGAGTGCAGCTGTGTTCCAGTGAAACCTTGTTTACAAAAACTGAAGGAGCGCCTTAGTTTGCAGAGCTCCTCTCTGGGTCAGGATACTCCATTGCATTTGGCTTTTCCGTGGCTTGGAATTGGAATGCCTTTAGGGGAAAAAGGTGGTCAGTTGTGAGTGGAGTCTCTGGAGCAATTCCGTAATTTTACAAAGTGAGGCTGGAAAAATACATTCCTGGCAATTTATAGAGGGTCTTGAATAGTAACGATTCACAAAGTCTTATATGTATTTCTGTCAGTGTTACGGTGTGGCGAAGGTCTTTGCATGGTTCCCACACGAAGAATAGCGCTCGTAGTAAATATAACAGTTGGTGGTATGCAGGATGGAATTGGAGGGGGTGCAAATAGGTATGGTAAATTATTTTACAGTACATACTAGTGGGAATAAAAGTCTGAACTAATCGGGGCTTCCTGGAAATGGGAATAGAGAAGAAAAAGGTTCTGAATATGAGAAACCGCCAAGCATGGACGAATCTCTGGGAAGTGAAAGGTCCAGAGATGTAAAACTCGAATGACCATGAGAACTGTGGGAGACGTAGCAGGAGGAAATCAAGGTGAAGGGGATGTTTGAAACGTGGGACTGAAGTTTTAGAATGACACCAGAGCTGGGGATTTTCAGCCATTTTCCTATTTATTGTTTGTGAAGCACAGTGTCTCCAGGGTACTGTGATACACTTCCAAGGAAATAGAGGAGTTAAACAGGACTGTGTTATAGAGGGAGGCAAGATAAGCAAGATCGGCGAGAATGAGAATTGAGGAAAAGCATTCCACTGGTCAATTAGTAGATGGATAATCACCTCTAGGGAAGAATTTTCTGGGTGTATTATAACCACAGCAAGTACCATGCTTTGATTAAACTTTTGCATGAGAGAGAAGCTAAAGACATTAGGTACAGAGGGAAAATTCTTGCTCTGTAGTGATTTGGGTTTGTTTGTTTTTTTTTTTTTTTTTTTGGTTTTTCTTTTTGAGACAGAATCTCTTTTGCCTGGGCTGGAGTGCAGTGGCACAATCAGCTCACTGCAACCTCAAACTCCTGGGCTCAAGCCATCCTACTGCCTCAGCCTCCTGAGTAGCTGGGACTATAGGCACATGCCACCACTCCTGGCTAAATTTTTTTTTTTTTCTGGTTTTTGTAGAGATGGGGTCTTGCCATGTTGCCCAGGCTGGTCTCAAACTCCTGGCCTCAAGCGATCCTCCTGCCTTGGCCTCCCAGGGTGCTAGGTCTACAGGTGTGAGCCACCCCACCTGCCCTGCTCTGCAGTTTTAACACAGTGAAACTTCTTGATCTTGCATAAAATTTACAAGCAATGTACGAGTCTTTCCAATAGGAGACAGCAGTAGGAGGTGCTGGGACTTTATTCTGAACTGCAATGTTTGACCAACTAGCCTCTGTCCTGAATTGAACAGTGGTTTGCTTGCACTGAAAATCTTCCTTTCATGTCTTACTCCTCTATCCCCTTTGTTCTTTAGTAGTAGAAGAGGTAGAGTACCTTTACTAAGATCATTACTTGATATAGAAGTGCACAAATGACTGCATTTCATGCTTTTTTTCATAATCTCACAAATCACCTCTTCTGTTTCCTCACCCTCATTGATGACCGTGTTTCGTCACTGATCTGTAGTACAGTGTCCGTGTGGGCTTCAGGGCTTTGGTCGTCATGTAAACCAATGTGGGGCCTTACTCTGGTGTGTTACGTACAATTAAGCAAATCTTAAGTTGCATTTTTTTTATTTCAGTGGAAATATTACTTTATTTCTTCCTTCTGCAAGACATTTCTACACATCATTTACTACATTATTCAAATTGTTTTAAATTGATTCATTTTTTTAAATTTCAGATTATTATGGGGTTACAAATGTTTTGGTTACATGTATTGCTTTTTTACAGTTTGAGTCAATGTTATAAGTGTGCCCATCACATAAATAGTGCGCATTGTACCCATTAGGTGTGAATTTACCTAACCTTTCCTCCCCCCTCTCACCTGCTTGATTTCTGTTGAGTTTTACTTCCATATGTGCATATAAGGTTGATCGATTAGTTCTAGTTTAATAGTGAGTGCATGTGGTAAAGTTGCATGGTTTTAAGTCAAGCTAGTCATGCTGACATAAGTCATTTTATTCTAGAGGAGGAGAGTCCCCTTTTTGCCTAGCTTCACTGCAGGGCAAAACAGTTGGACTCTCTTGGGGATCCAGATGAGAGTTTGAAACACATGGTTATGCTATTCAACTCATGTAACTAGATTAGATTCAGTTTGGTGTTTGGCTGTCCTTGGGACAGATTTGAACCTACTATAAAACTTGTGCTGGACTCCCATTCATAATTGCCAGCGGTTTTAACTTTGTGAAACATTTTTCCCCAGACATGCTGATCTATAAGTGGTTCTAATACAAGGAATGTTCACAAAGTTATAATTTATTCATTTCTTAAAGATACTTACTGAGGATTGATGTATATGTGATGCCATGCTGTGTTTTGGAGTACAGTCAGGAACAGAAGAGGCATGGAGCTCATTCTAGTTGAGGTTACAGTTGAGTGAAAAAGCAACCACAGTCTAAGTATAATGTAATAAGTATTACGGTGGGCCACAGGGGAGGTGCTCTGGGAGCACGTAGGAGGGACCACTATACAGGACTTTGTCTGACCTCTGTGAAGCTTCATAGAAGAAATGATTCTACATGGAGGTCTGAAAGATGATTTATAGTTAACTAAGAGGGAACAGATGGAGGGAGAGTGTTGTAGACAGGGGGAATAACTTGTGTGATGGCTTGGAGGGGAGAAAATAGTTACGGTAAGTGAGCACAAAGTAAAAGATAGGGGTGATGGAGAGCGAGGCTCCAGAGGTTGAGATTTTGCCTTCGTAGGACCCAGAAGCCACTAGACTAGTTTTTGGCGGGTGAGTGTGCCTAGAGCATAGTTGGAGAGGGGTGGGCATTCCCACCTTGCTGCCCTGTTCCAGTATACACTGTGCCAGAGGTCCTAACAGCTGAACCTTTAGAGATCGATGTAGACTTTGATTGATTTTTAAAAAGAGCAGTTAATAAACAGCAAACCAGGAGTTGGAAATGTGCTTTATCAAAGAGGGGTCAAGTTGAACAGTTGGCCACATCTCCCCCAGCAAAACAATAAATGTGATTAGTGTGATTTTTAAAAATAATTATTTTGAAATAATTTCAGACTTATAAGAAAGTTGTCAGAATAATATAAATAACTGTACTCGTCCCAAATTCATAAATTGCGAACATGTCATTGCATTTGCTTCATCATTGTGTGCACACACATATACTTTATCTCCCCTGCATGCTCCAGAGTGTATTTCCTCCAAATATGAACACTTTATGACTTAATTGCTCTACAACCTTCCAAATCAGGATGTTGACATTGTCGCAGCACTTCAGTCCATGCACTTATTCAGGAATAGCTTTTTCCTTTCCTTTATTTCAAGGTCCTGTCAGGAAGATGTGTTATGTTTTATCATCATGTCTCTTCAGCCTCCTTCATTTAGTCTTTGTTTTTCGTGTTTGTGAAAGTTTAAACAGTAGAGCCCTGTATTCCCCAGGGAGTATCTGGAGACATTTTTGGTTGTCACAGTGTTGGGAGTCCCCAAGACCACACCCAGGTTCAGTACTCAGTAAGACCTAGCAATGTAGTTACACTCGTGGATGTGGTTTATTATAGTGAAAGGATACAGAACAAAATAGGAAAAAAAAAATCACATGGTGCCAAGTTCAGGGGAACCCAGGCACCGACTTCCAAGAGTCTTTCCCAGTAGAGTCACACAAGACATGCTTGATTGCTCCTGCAGTGTATTGTGACAACATTTGTGAAGTGTTGTCTACCAGGGAAGCTCATTGGAGACTCACTGTCCAAGGTGTTTATTGGGGGCTGGTTATGTAAGCACCCTTTACCTAGCATGTACCAAAATTCCATACTTTTAGAAGGAAAGCAGGTGTTCAGCATAAAACACATTGAACAGTTTAGGCACATTGAACCACTTTTATCAGTTTGGGGAATGGTGGGAAGTAACTCCCCAGAAATCCAAGTTCCCAAATGCCAGCCAAGGGCCTTGCTGTCTTCAGGCCTGCTGTGTTAACTT
>RJWJ010012202.1:20280-42636 GCA_004363605.1 Indri indri
AAAACAGGTCTGCTAAGAGCCACAGGATGAGAGCTGATCAAAAAATGCCCGCCCGACAGACAGACACCTGTGGCCCAAGGGACAGTTCCTACTTAGACTCCTGACTACCTGCTTCAGTGCACAATAATTTGGTAAAAAAAAAAATATGGAGCCACTGTATATCTCTGTTTAACCCTTCTGTTAAGTGATAAATTTACCTCAGAACTTAAAAATTAGTCCTTAAAAGATTTTGTAACCATTTGTTCACGTAGATATAGTTAATGGATCTGAAAAAGCCTTTTAAAAAACTTTTAACCTAAGAAAAACTACCTGTCGTTATGCAAATCTGTTACCCCTGACAACCAATCACTGTACCTGTAAATGCCCATATAAAACTTCACTCTTGGCCTTTTGTGATTGATGGAGAGATCCAAGGCCACCTGAGTATCCCGCTTTGCCTATAATCTTTATAAATCTATAAAACTATACCTTCATCTCTGTGTATTCTTTTATTTCCATTATTTTCCATTTTCTATTATTTTCTTATTCTTTACAACGACCCCTACCTAAGGGACCCAATTTTTTGCTGGGAGTGTGGCCATCTCCCCGCAGTCTACTTACTGCATTATCATCTGTGTATTTACTTATTTGCTATATTATCCATGTATTTTACTTAACTGCCCGGTACAACCATTTTCCCAGCTACATTGGCCATCTGTTCACCCCCTCTCAACCCCTAGGTCTAGTGACTTGCCCCTCGCCCTGTGTGCCCAGCCAGTGTTGATTCCATTTCCCTAAGAAACAAGGGAGCAGAATGTGGGAGCAGTATTCACAGGGACAGTTCAGAAGGATACTGTATGGATAAAATTGGAGCAGTCTGCTATAGGAAAAGAGTAAATGGGAATAAAACGTCTGGAGTAAGAAAATGGGCTACTCTGGGAATTGTGTTAGTGAGTAAGTATAGCCTGAGGGAATCACCCAGAAAGCAAAAAAGAACAAGAGATGGCAGTTACGAAAGAAGAGAAGAGATAATTGAGAATAAATCTAAGCTCTCCAATAGGCAATATAATAGAAGTTCCAGAAGAGGAGAGCAGGGCTGCTGGAAGAAAAGCGATAATCAAGGAAGCCACCCTTAATATTTCCTGGAGAGGAAGAACACCTTGAACCCACTTCCTTCCATAGAACCTGACACGTGCGTGAATGTATGTCCATCAGAAGACCCTAAGTGCCTTCCACCCAGGCATATGCTGCTAACTTTCACAATTCTATGGTTTATTATTTAGAGACCTTGGTTTCAACCAACGTAAGTGACATACAAACCTGATTGGAGGAGGAAAAAAATGTTTTATTAGGGTATTACAGTATCTGACCAAAGATACCGCAGTATCTGACCGAATTTGAGCTGACTTGCAGCTGGGCCTCAGGAAATAATGTTAGGTAGGGACCGGAATGCTGTCGGTAACTAAGAAGTGTTCTTTTTTGTTTTTTCCTGTACCATGCTATGTTTTGTGTTTTTTAATTGCTCACACTGTGTGTTGTGTAGTGAGCTTTCTTATCGTCACGCAGTAGACTTGTGCTGCTGACTGTGGAAGGTGAGGATTGTGCTTTCCACTGCCCCGTACTCCGTGCCTGAGCCTGCGCCTCCTCTCCCCATTTTGGTTAGATCGATATTTGCAGTTGACATTATTATGACTGTGTGTGATTGAGAGCCAAGCTCTGGTGTAAATTATTTTTCCTTTCCTGCATGGTTTCTTTTTTCCCTGATTAATGATTATATCTTTAATTCAACTTTTCATCCTGAAAATATTAATGAGTGCTTACTCTGTGCCAGGAACTGGACTGAACACTTCATATAGCTCATCCTATTTGATCCTGATAGCATGCCAGTTATTTAACCTCTCTGTGTTTTAGTTTCCCCATCTGTAAAATTGGGAATAGCATTGAGTCAGGGAGAGGTTAAATAAATCTGCCCAAGGTCACTCAGCCAGAAAGTGGTGATGGAACAGGAGTGTGAATCCAGAGTGTGTGGCTCTAGAGCCTGAGGTTTCCTTGATGTTTCTGACGTGGTACTTGCAACTACAGAAGTGGCATCTGGAAGCAAGGTGGGGAGGTGAGATGGAGTAGCAGAGAACTCAAAAGAGAATGGGAAGAAAAGAGGAAGAATCACTATGTACAAAGTAATAATTTAAATGCACAACCAAAAAAAAATAAAACTACATTCACTTGCAATTTTCTGCTAGTTAGGTATAAATATCCTTTAACGTTCGCATTCCCACCACATAGTCTGTCATCCTCTTCTCAAGGCAAAAATTCCCTCCCGAGCCTTGGGCCTACCCTGACCTGTGAGCAGCAGCGTTCAGAGTCGGTCTCTCCACCTAGGACTCCTGTCCCAGCACACCCCTCCCTTGGTTTACTCCATTCTCCTGAAGAAGCATGCGCACGTCTTTCTGTACCTCCCTGAGAAAGCAGGTCTGGGAAATAAGTTTGAGGAAACTTTGCAGATTTGAAAATATTTATTGTATAGAATTTTCTGTAGGAATTAATTTTCCTTTAAAATTTTGAAGGTTTGCTTTCTCGGTCTTTAGTTTTTATCGTTGCTTTTGAAATCCGAAGCCATTCTAACTCCAGATTCTTTTTATGTGACTTGTTTCATTTTATTTTCTGTTAGGATTCTTACAGGATCCTTGCTTTGTTTGTTAAGTTCTGAAATTTTGTGCTGATGTTTCAATGTTTGGATTCTGTTTGAATCTATATGCCAGGCACTTTCAATTTAGAAATTTCTGGCTTCAGTTCTGGGAACTTTTCTTGAATATTGGTACTTTGATTTTGTCTTCTTGTTTTCTTCCTTCTCTCTTTGGAACTCTTACTGTTGGGCGTGTGGGAACTCTTGTAATGACACTCTCATTGTTTTTAGTTTTCTTATGTTTGTATTTGCTTTATTTTCTGAGTTCTTTTTTTCAATTTTATGGTCAAATCTTTTTAGCCTTTCAATTCTACTTTCCTGTTTTTAATTTCGCTATACCAGCATTATTAAAATAATATCATAAAATTCACCATTCTAATGTGTACAAGTCAGTGGTTTTAAGTATATTCACAGAGTTGT
The DNA here is from genome assembly GCA_004363605.1 of Indri indri. NCBI lineage: Eukaryota > Metazoa > Chordata > Mammalia > Primates > Indriidae > Indri > Indri indri. Next base: position 23,363 of record RJWJ010012202.1, read on the forward strand.
GCAACCACACCACTGTATAATTGTAAAACTTTTTCATCCCCCTCTCCTCCCCACTCTCAAACCTCTTGCTAATTGCCAGCCGTTTCCTGTCTCTCCTGCCTTCCTCCAGTCCCTGACAACCACTATATCTACTTTCTGTTTCTATGGATTTGCCTATTATGGAAAATTTATATGAGTGGAAACATGGAATATTTGTGGACTTTTGTAACTGGCTTCTTTCACTTAGCATAATGTTTTCGTTGATGTTGTAGCATGTATCATTCATTCCTTTTCATTGTCCAATCCTGTTATTATATGGCTATGATATTTTGTTAATCCATTCATTCTTCAGTGGTAATTTAGTTTATGTCCACTTTTTGGCTAGTGTGGATAATGCTGCTATAAATATCAGCGTACAAGTGTGGCATGGAGGTATGTTTTCAGTTGTCTTGAGTCTACACCTAGGAATGGAACTGCTGGATTGTATGGTAACTCTAACATTTTGAGGAATTGCCAAACTATTTTCCACACCAGTCGCACCATTTTACATGCCCACTAACAATGTATGAGGGCTTCAGTTTCTCCACATCCTACCAACACTTGTTATTGTCTGTCTTTTTAATTTTAGCCATCCTAGTGGGCGTTCATGTTTTTAATATGTAAGAGTTTTTTAAAATCAGTTTCTTAGAGCTCTGAATATTCCTTTTAAAAATAGCCTCTTGTTTCACGAATATAATATCATTTATCTCAGATAATATTAATGCGTATATTTGAAGTTTCATTCTCGGTTTTGTTTACTTCAAGTTGCTTGTCCTTGTTTTAGTCTCCCTATTTCGCACTGCACATCTGTGTTTTGTGTTTGGAAATCTCTGATTGTTCCTATTAAGAGTGGGTGGCTAATATGCTGAGTGTGTGGGGCTTCCGGACCCTGAGTTTCATTGCAGTGTAGTCTAGTTGGGCCAGTTATTGATCGACGAATGTCCAGTGTCAATACCCATAGATCTTATCTCAGAGAAGATATTTCCATTCTGCCTGGAGTGCAAAAGGACTCCCCTGTTTGGAGGGAGCTTGATGGGGAGAAACAGGCAGCCAGTCTCAGATCAGTTTGCTTAGGTTTACTTAATCTGTCTGCTTTTGGTACAGTACACCTAACCCAAGTGTTCATGGTATCCCAATCTTCAAAAAGCAAGCCTTCTGCTGGACTGGAGATGAGTGATTTCTCCAAGGCATGGTGGATAGTTGGGGATTAAGATTAAATGTTTATCAGGAAATTTGCAACTACTACTTCTTTTAGTTCCATCCCCTTTCACCTTTCCCTTGAAAGAAACCGTGTCACTGATTGTCCAACTTGTTGAAGTTTTACAGTATAAATTGAGTTGGTTCTCACTTTTCCACACTGCTGGCTTTCTTGGGTGCTAACTCAGTACTCTAGAATCTGCTTTCCAGTTTCCATTTGTCTTTTATTGTGTTCTCATCCTTGTTGATGTTGCCTTTTGAAAAACAAAAATTCCTTTGACTGTAGTTTTAGCTGATTTCAGGGAGGAGATAAAAGCAGTTGCATGTATCTAACCCTCTCTGTCCAGGAATCTGTATTAGGGCCCACTCTAATCCAATATGACCTCATCTTAACCTGATGATATCTACAAAGACCCTATGTCTAAATAAGGTCATTCCGAAGTACTGAGGGTTAGGACTTCAGCATGTTTTTTGTGGGGCTGGGCATGATTTATTAATAACAGATGGTGATCCAACTATTCTCTACCTGGCAAACTTTTGTTCACACATGAGAGGTATTCATGGTTTACCTCTTCCTCACTCTTTTTGAATAAGGGAGAGGTATCTAACCAATTTTAAGAGCTATGTACTGTATAATGTTATTTGGAATACTGGACATCGTACAAAAACAGTATAGACATATCACTTTTGAACATACACGAGGAAAAAAAAAAAACCTAAGTAGGATATTGGGGAATTGAATCCAGCAGTGTGTTTAAATAGTATTAACATGATATTCAGTTATTTTTATCTCCAGGAATGCAAAGCTGCTTTAACATTAGAAAATCTATTATTGTAATCCACTGAAATTAGTAAATAAAAGGAGAAAAATACACATTTAAACTAAATAGATACAGAAATTTATTTGAAAAAGTTTAATACTCATAGATGATAAAGTCTTTTAGCAGACTATGTATAGCAGTTTCATAACACGATTAAAGGATATCAATCAAAAACCTGGAGTAGAGCAAACTTAATTAATTCCAATTTAAGACAATAATGCCTGTTATCACCCCTACTCTTCAACATTGTGCTGAGTTCTTAGTCAATTCAGGAAGAGAGCAGACAAATTAAATGTAAGCATGAATAAAGGAAGGAGGAAACTATCATCGGTGAATGTTGTAACTCTTCATGTAGAATACCCAACAGAATCTACACATAAGTGATTTAACACTGCTGGGGTTGCTTTGCAAATATTTTATTAGCCCTTTTGCATCGATATTTGTAAGTGACATTTTTGTGAAATAAGTCTACTGTAATCAAAAAATTAAAAATAAGTACTATTTCTACACACTCATAAAAATCAATTAGGAAACGTAATATAGAAAAAACAACAGCAACATATAGATAGCATCCGTGCTGGTGATAAAAACAAAATTTGCATTTTCCTGATGCCAAAAAGGTAGAATATCTTCTTTTATGTGTATTGTCTATTCCAGATTCTTAATCTGTGAATTGACAGTTTATATTTTTTCCTTTTTTCCCCTACTTCCTATACTTACCTTCTGAAAATTAATTTTTGAGAGTTGCTTATATATTGTGGATTGTTTCTTTTAAATAATTCCCTCAAGACTGTCATATTGACTTCATAGTGTCAAGTACCATGTAAAAGTTAAAATTTTGACACAGCTAAATACCACAACACAGTTGTGCTTTGGTGTATAATTTTAAAAATCCTTGTCTACCTTGAAATTGTAAAGGTATTATCCTGTATTTTGCCTGATAGTATTAAAGCTTTATCACTGTAGGCTGTAGAATTTATTTTTGTTTTATGAAAGATTTGTTTTAAATATGGAAAGCCAAATGCACTAATGCTATTGAGTAGTCCATTTGTTGCCTTTTTGATTTATAACGTTTTTTTAAAGTCTCTGTATCATACTATACATAAGACTAAATTCCAAAACAGTTAAAGATATAAACACAAGTTAAGAGCATAAAAATACTAGAATAACATAGAAGAATCCTTTCCTTTTACCATCCTAGGATGGGATAGAACCTTCTAAATTTTATGGCAGAAAACAAAGGTTTAAAAAAAGACATATTCAGCTGTATAAATCTTTAAAACTTTTGTATGCATGTGTGGGTGTATTTTAAGGATCCAAACAAGTGTATATTTATAACATTTGATGAGAGGTTACTATGTCTCAAATATTAGGTAGGGCTCATAAGAAAAGTGCAACTACATGTGTACAATGAGCAAATGGTAACGACAGGCTATTAATAAAAGAAAAGAACATGAAGGACCAGAACAGATATGGAAGATTTCTCAATATCACTAATAAATATTAATGAAAAGTATCTCTAAGATTATCAAAGATCACAAGTATCACTAATGCAGAGAGCTGGTGAAATTGCTGGAAGCATGAGATGTGGGTGTGGGCAGCTAAACTTCTCTGGAGGGCAGCCTGCTGCTAAGTGTCAGCATTAAACATCTCAGTACATTGTCTGGTCCAGCAATACCACTGTTTGGACTTTATTCTAAAGAAAAATAGAAATTGTCTCGCAAAGGAATGGGCAAGGAAATCATTGCATGCTCTTCGTAAAGATTGAAAAAGGACCTAAACGTCCTTCAGTAGAGAATTGGTAAATTGAATACATCCAAATGATTTACAAATGCAGTAACAGTTCTGAAAGGTAACAAAAAAAATTAAGAATGATTTTTAATAGGTGGTGAGACTCCAAGGGAACCTGTTCTTTTTACTTGATGTATTTTAATGTGTAGATTTTTTTGTTTTAACAGATATGTTACATGTATAACTGAAAAAAAGCATATTATCATAAAGGGAAATATTACTGTAACCATCAAAATCATTTGCATTATCTAGAAAAAGACATTTTTGAGATAACCAGTAAAAATTGAGCATAGTCTGGATGGTATTAGTGAATTATTACTTGTGTTTGGTGTGAAAAGGCTATTGTGGTTATGTTTAAAAATAAGTTCTTATTTCTAAAGTATTCACTGATGAAAAAAGGAGACATTAAAGGAAAGAAGTCAGTTAAAGAAAAGAAGAGGCCGGGCGCGGTGGCTCACGCCTGTAATCCTAGCACTCTGGGAGGCCGAGGCGGGCGGATCGTTCTGAGCTCAGGAGTTCGAGACCAGCCTGAGCAAGAGCGAGACCCCGTCTCTACCAAAAAATAGAAAGAAATTAACTGGACAGCTAAAAATATATATGGAAAAAATTAGCCGGGCATGGTGGCGCATGCCTGTAGTCCCAGCTACTCGGGAGGCTGAGACAGTAGGATTGCTTGAGCCCAGGAGTTTGAGGTTGCTGTGAGCTGGGCTGATGCCACGGCACTCGCCCCAGGCAAGGGAGTGAGACTCTGCCTCAAAAAAATAAAAAATAAAAAAAAAATAAAGAAAAGAAGAAACCAGCTTATTTTTAAATCTTAGGAACATTCGAACGGTGTAACTAACGATGTTTTCCCTTTCAAGTTGATAGTAATAATTTAGAAGTAAATCTGTGATTGGTCCCTAAAGTGTAATATAGATCTTTATAAAATGAATTTTTTTTTAACTTAATCTTGGCCCCATTTTAGTATTCCTATTCATCTGCCCCCATTTTATTTATTTTACAGCTTTTTTTATGATTTATGTGTTTTGGGGTAGTCTTAAATCCTTTCAGAAACAATGCAGGGTGAAGATTGATGCTTAATAACTAATCAGTGGACTGAAACAGTTAATATTTATTGAGCTCTGTGACTGAGCACACAGTAAAAGAATCTTTACAGCTCCTTTCTGTGAAAGGAATTACCATCATTCAGATCAAGAACAAGTTTTAGAGAGGAGTAGGAGCATGGGCTCAGATTATGTATGTGTTTCTACACAATATAGTAATAAATTTACATATTTAAATGTAATGTATTAAATAATATGTTTATATTTTATAAATAACATTACAGAAAATAATTGCCTTAATTACATGTGATAAAGATATAAACAACTGACTGTAGCTTTTTGTATTTCAGAATTTGAATGAATATGTTGAAGCATTAATTACCTTGAAACAAAAAATTATCAACACCGAGTAAGTATATTTTTATATGTTTGGCAGAACTTTGTGAACCTGACAACAGGCTGAAACAGAAGCAGGTGGTGGTTTTCGCCCCTCAGGCTGAAATGAGAACCGGAGTTTCTCCTGTGGAGGCCTGGATGGTGCTGATTGTAATAAAACTGCTTGTGAGCCTCTTCAGCAAGGGAACTCTGGGTTTGTGGCTCACAGGCCCTTAAAACAAGGCTCATGAGTTAGTAGGAAGTAATTTTTGCTAAACTGGAATTGTTTTAAAAGCCGTTTTCTATCTTCAAAACTTTCTTAGCTTTAGGGCTGGACCTCCCATTTCCTCACAGTATTTCATGGCATGGTGGGAGATTTAATTTTTTGAAAAAAATTTGTAATAGTCTCATGTATTTATAGGCCAAGATATTACTTAGATCAAAGGGATTTTAAATTAAAAGCTTATATATCAGTGTAATGCTTTTGAGGAATTTAAAGTGGTATATGTGTATTAATTTAGCATAAATTTGTTCAGGAAATCTAGGAAGAGAGGGTGCCTTGCATGTTTTGAAACATAATTTTAACATACCCTCTTTTCTAGATAAAAAAGTAACCTAATTCTTCTTTTCTTTGTTGCAGTAATTTGTTAACAGAATATCAGAAGAAATGTGATGATATCCTTTTACTGGCTTTTTCTGTCGAATTTTAGAATTAACTTATGTCTTAATTCCTGAAAGAGATGTGAGAATCGTTTTTTATGCTTATCTTTTGGAAGGCAATATTTATAGCTGAAGTAGCGAACACTTCTTGCAAGCACAGTAAATAGCTGGTGCTTTCACTATTAATGCATGTTTATTGATAGGTTTTAAAATGAGATCTAGCAGTCTTTATTTTGTTTTTGTCACTGAGTTTGATTTTCTTAAGGTCTCATAAGCTTTTAATGAGTGGGTTTTTCTCATTTGTTCTGAGGATATGACATGTTTTTTAGGTTTAAAAATAATGTGAAACTGAATGTGATACTGTCTGAATGTTATTTTTGAATCTGCAAAAAGTGCACTATGGGAAATCCAAAATGTTGGGAAATAGACTTTCGTTAATTGGTTTTGCTATTTGTAGAGAATTAATGTGTATATCCGGAATCATATAGAAATAGTGTACTTGTATATTCACAAGAGAGTTCATAGACATTCACAGGACAATTCTTGGCCTTATATTTGATTAGTACCCATTTCGTGAGCACCTGTTGTGCACTTAAACTCTGGTCAAATATTTTCTCAGCAGTGGGAAAAAGGCGTGTGTAATTGATCTCTCCATATCTTGTAGTGATAACACTTACCTTGATTTAAGTCTCTCCCATAAAAGTATCAAATTTCACCCATAAAAATAAATATACACATACCTTTAGGGATTCACCGAAGTTCAGCCTCATCTTCAATATTGGCACAGATTCAGCTGTCCAACTTTGATAATAACCAGATATTGCTTCAGTATCGTTTCTGGCATACCTGAACTTATATGTTATCACCAGTTATTTATTTGTGTTGGTACTGTCATATCTAATTTGTGTAATTAAAGTGATAAAATTAAGACATATCATTTAGATTTCTTTTTAGTATCTGAATTTCTACATTTAAAAATAGAGGTCATCGAAAATCTTATTTGCTTTATTTGTTGAAACAGTCCATTTAACTATAAATGCGTATTATTGCAAGAGTATATCTTTGATTATGAAAGCTGTATGGAAACAATTATTATAACTATTTTTTAGATAGCTAAATAGGGAAATAGATGGGCAGTTAATTCCAATATTAGGAGAGTATGTGTTTATTATATCATTTTTGGAGAAAAGATATAAGCTTTTTGAGGTAATTACACATGTACTGTACTACAGAATTATTGTTTTACTCTTCTAGATTTTGGCCACAAAAATTTTAAATAAAAATTATTAGAATTTTTTTTTAACTATGTAAAACTTTTGATTACTCTTGAGTTCTAGAAATTCATTCTACAATAGGATATTAGGCTTCAGCTTCAGCTACAGATAAATACTTGATTTCCTAAAAACACATTTGGCATTTGCCCCAAGTAAGTATTTGTCGTACCTCAAATATGCAGTAGTTTGCCCTGCAACTTGAAGTGCCAGTGTCACAGCTTTAATATGTCTTTCTTATATAATTTGGTTCCTTTTGCTACAAAAGTACCAATAGATTTTCCCATTTTTTTCCAAAATGGGAAAGTTATTTCTTCAATAACTGCACTCTGTAATTTAGTATTACTTCACCGCTTTAGTTTTTTGTGTGTGATTCTGAATATTTTATTGTTTATTAATCACCACTCTTTAAATGGCAGGGAATATATTTAATATTTTATTTCATCAGATATTTTTTGAACTTTTCTATTCTGCAAAGACTGCTGTAATTTAGAATGAATAAAATATAGTTCTTGACCTTGAGAAGCTTACATTCCAAATAGAGGAGGATGCAGATAACGTTTTTAGGAACATGCATATGCTATATTGTGATATAAACATAGTAATTTGTAGGAGATGAAGCTTAAAGGAATTATCTTTTGCTGTCTTAGAATAATTTACTGGCAGTATGAGATGAGTTTATCAGGTTGTATAAAGTATAAAACTAAGGGCTTATGTAGATTTTATATTCTATTTCTTTTCTAATTGCTCATAAATTATAGTTATATATTGTTTTTGTAAGTACATAACTCTTGTTTGCTGGAATAATTCTCTGAACTATTTGAGAAATGAAGAACAGGTTGTTTGGGGATTCTGATATATTGAGAAATGAAGGTATTTTCTATTAGTTACATATTGCTTTGTCTTTATTCTTTAATTGTAATCAATCATGTATTTATTCAAAGGACTTCTTATTTAGAGAAATAAATGTTTTGACTTTTGGTAGATGTTATGGTAAAGGAATAACTCAGTAAAAAGACTTCTGTATTATGCATGGGACTTTGAACATCATTTTGTAGGATTCATGATCTTCGTTGTATGTACATTGTATACAGATTATTAAAGATAATCGTAAAGTGAGTTTTATCTCCAGACAAGTATCAGAAGGTAAAATTCTCAGAGTTTTCTTTAATAAGTTATACAGCTGCAGTTTGCAAGAAGGTGAGCCAAACTGTTTTCATAGTTGATTATACCACCTGTTTCAGTAGTTGATTTGGGGTAGACATTCGTCAGAGCAGATTTTTTAATGAATTTGAACAAAATGTAAATAGGATTGACCCGTAATATAGAATGGTGCTTTCATGCTCGTAATAAAAGATTTGTGTTTTCCTACTATCAAATTATTCAAATTAATTTATTACTGAGGTCTTAAATTACAACCTGGTGTTTCATTTTTCAATAACTTTACATTGCCATAGAGATGATTTGAACAATTTAAAATAGGCCTACTTAAAGTTTTGGCAATATTTCATCCTCTGGTTACATTTATCACTTAGAAGAAAGTGAAACATGGTTCTAAACTAAATCAGGAAATTGTCTAGTACTTATTTTGAATAAATGGGGATGAGTTCAAGATTGGAAAAGCCAGGATTTTTTGGCAGATTGTCCTCTAATGTATTCTTCAGCAGATTGAGCATCTACTGTATTTATTTCTCAAGTTGCTTTTTGGTGTGTGTTTACCCAAAATAAACTACTATGCCTAAGAAATGGAAAGCAATATGATGATTGTGTCGTATAAATAGAGGAAATGCATTTAAAAAGAGAGATTTTTTTCATTCCTTTCCTTGTTCCAAGTTAGAAGTAAAATCTAAAATCATCAATATATATATGTAATAACTCACTGTAGATACTTTCGTATAATAATGCCAATATACTGTCCATTTCTAGAGAGAATAGTACCCTGCATCACCAAGTGGAACAGATGCTTCAAAAAATTTCTCCTCTGCAGAAATGTCAGGAAGAACTGGGATCTTTAAAAGCAGAGTTAGAAGAGAAAAAGGTAACTAAAATTATTTTTTCTGAAAAGCTTTATGGTCAATAAATTAGGATCAGCTCATTCACTTTAACTGGGACAAGGGGAGTTTTTATGTGTTTAAAAAAGTAAATAAATACTAGTCAAGACTCTTTAAGTGTATTACTGTCCCTAGAGAATATTGAACTAATTGGTAATTGGCTTAGTCTTTACAGTGATAATTCGCTCTGCAATACCGTGTCAGTTCCTATGCTTTTTGGGAGGATCAGGATCAGTAGAGGAAACTTCTAGCTGTGAATTTTTACAGTTTTATGTATTCTGCATTAATTGCTTTTTCACATCTCTTTTGCCTTAAGTGTAAAATAACATGCAAAAATTTCGAGTTTAAAGGCAGAGGAATCATGTGTAAGAGAGAGTGCAGGAGAGAATTTGATTTCTTCAGTGGCTCTGGTCTAGCCCTGGTGACCTAGTGGTGAGAGAAGCCGCAAGGAACCAAACATGATTACAAAAAAAAAAGAGAGAAATTTTTAAAAAAGAATGAAACAAAGGTGGCAGGGTTATAGAGGTAAAAGTATACAGACATTGCTTGAAACATGACTAGTTTGAATTACGAGAGCAGGTTCTTTAAAGGACATCTTAATGCAGACCAAGGCAGAGGCTCTGAGTGCTTCATTCACCACTGGGCTCCCCTTCTGTGAGAGATACACAAAATGAGAGTCTTTCAATAATATAGCACGTGCCCTTATAAGTAAGTGTTCAGGTTAGAGGTTATTTCCTGTGCTCAGGAGGATGATGTGTTTGATCTTTTCGGGTGATACTTATTAAGCTCAGAAGGAGCACTGGGAGAAGATGTCCACTTCAGCTATGAAAATCTGATTAATGTATCTTTAAATGGAGGCTCTTCTTTTCAAAGTCGGGTTATATTAGGTCATTAAATATGAAATGTCTGATGTTGAATCAAAAGTTTAGTTTATTACATCTCAAACAAGAAGCCGTACAGTTAATCAAAGTATGCGCCTAAATTATCGACGCAGTTTTGCCACCTTCAGGGTAACTTATTTATGCCAGCAGTGAAGAAGCCTGGAGAGTGAGTGGCAATGAATTCGCAGAAGTCGTTTTCCACAGCTTGTTGATAATTAAATATTTTTCCTTGCAAGAAGTGGTCCAAAGCCTGGAAGAAGTGGTAGTCAGTTGGCGCAAGGTCTGATGAATACAGTGGATGACAGAGAGTTTCCAAGTCCAGCTTCTGTAGATTGAGCAGCGTTGTTTGTGCGATGTGGCCAAGTGTTGTCTTGCAAGAGGATTGGCCTGTCTCTAGTGACCAATCTCGGCCGCTTAATCGCAAGCATCCTCATCATCTCGTCCAATTGGTTGTAGTAGACATTGGTAATCGATTGACCAGGTTTCATGAAGTCGTAGTGGATAACACCAGTGCGGGACCACCAAACAGACACCATTAGCTTTTTTTTTTTTTTTTTTGATGAATATTTGGTTTTGGGCTGTGTTTTGGCCTTTCATCTTCATCTAGCCGTTGTGCTGAACGCTTGCAATTGTCAAAAAGAATCTATTTTTCATCGTATGTAACAATACAGTGTAGAAATGGTTCACCTTTCTGTCGTGACAGTGAAGAAAGGCAAGCTTCAAGAAGATTTCTCTTCTGGCGCTTGTTTAATTCATGCGGTACCCATCTGCTCAGCTTCTTTACCTTGCCGATTTGTTTCAGCTGGTCCAATATTGTTGGAATAGTAACGTCAAACCTTGGTGCTAATTCACGGGTAGGTTGAGATGGATTTGCTTCCACTATGGCTTTCAGCTCATCATTATCCACCTTGGTCTCAGGTTACCCACATGGCTCACTTTCAAAATTAAAATCACCAGAATGGTACTTCTCAAACCATTGACATGCTGTATGTTCATTAGCCACATCCTTCCCAAATGCCTCGATGATATTTCAAGCTCTCTGCACTGCACTGGTTCCATGATGGACCTCATATGCAAAAATAACAGAAATTTTTGTCTTATCCATGATTTCGTAAAAATTGCTCTAAAAAAAACATGAAAAATGATCACAAGCCAAAACGCACGTTTGAAAGACTGAGAATGTACCTTCAGAATAGGAAAAAAACACAAGAAGTGTCAAAGTGAAATGTCAGATATCAGCTGTCAAACTTAGTACTTAAGGAAATCATACATTTCATGCTTAATGACCTAATAGTAAAAGAGTTTGTTAAAAATGCTGTAAAATTGGTCTTCTGTATAAATTTTGGTTTATTCCTTATAGGAATCTTAGAAGAGAATTCATAGCTTTTACAGATAAAAAACATTTGAAGTTCATAAAGTTAGGTGGTTTGAATGAGACAAATTGTAGCCACCCTGGAATGATTCTCATTTCTCAGCCTGTTTTTTCTAGGCTCATTTCATGAGAATATTTGTGCCTCTCCGTCTTCCTCAAATTGTGCTTTTTTAGTAGTGACGTGTAGCTTTCTGAGATCTTTGACACTACATGTTTATTTTTCTATTTTGTAGAAATTTTGTTAGATGTTTATGCTGTTAAAGTTAAACCCTGATTATATAATTTCTTCAGCCATATTTGAGAGGAAACATGAGCATTGGAGTCATACCTTAATGATAATTAGAGTTATACTTAATAGTAAACCCTAATTAGTTAGTCAGTCACTGTGACTTTGGAAGAATAAGTCAACCTGTCAAACCCTCCGACTCCTTGTTTGTAAAAAAGGGATAATAAAGCTTGTCTCTCAGGGCTGTTGAGGTTAAAGTAATATTATATACATGTCTTATAATGGAACCCTCAATAACAATGTCTTTCTCATTTCACAGTAGCTGCCAGTGTGGTGTTCACACATTTTTCCCAGTTATTGTTAAGTAAAGTGATTTGTTTTGTATTTTCCATAGCTGTACAGATAGCTAATATTTATTAAATTCTAAAATTTCTTTAGGTTATATTGATTTTAATTGGTTGAGACAAAAATATTAGCTATCCGGTATTTAAACCAATTTTTAGAAAGATTAAGAATAACTACAAAATTAGTATATTATTTTAAGTTTTATAGCTTTTGTTTAATTATACTCTTAGTCATATTACATCTATTAAGAATCTGGTTACATCCATTAAAATGTTTAGTGAATTGTACTTTGATTTCCTGCCTAATTCATTTAGTTAATTTCACACTGTTAAAGGATGATAATTTGTCTAGCTTATAGAGATCAAAACAAGTTATGGCCAATGGTCAGTGACTTTCAGTTGACAATATTTATCTGTTTCTTTTTTAGAGTTCTCTAAAATTGTATCAGGATACTCATCAGGAATATGCTCGAGTAAAAGAAGAATGCTTAAAAAGTGATGCTCAGTAAGTGATTTTAAAATTACTAGAGAAACAAAGTTTTCATCTTTGAAAATAGGTAATCTTTAAATCAATAGTGTTTCTTTTTTATCTGTGTTTGGACATTTTGCCCGTAATTAGCTGTGTGATCTTGAATTATTTAATCTCTCAACCATGGTGTCCACATCTTTAAATTATTATACCTACTTTGAAAGGTTACAAAGGAGACTAAATAAATCATCGTCTATTAAAGGGCTGCACAAAGAACTCCATAAAAGTTTTTATGTTTCTGTCTCTCCATATATTTATATATGCATGCATGTGTGTCTGTGTATAAACTATAGTTATTGGCTCCTTTCTTTGCACCAGCACTTTAACAGATATCATGTGGAATGGGTGCCTTTGTTGCCATTGATAAAAAGGGCTATTCAAAAGCGTATTCTTGATTTTGAAGTTTGATACTACATTCATGTTATTCACAAAATATACATGTGAGCTAGACATACAGTAGTTAAATGTGGCTGTGATATAGCAGTGACTCAGAGTTACTTGCCTTCTCCAACTCTCAGAAATCCATCTTAAAACAAGTGCAGTTCTCCAACCACTGCCTTCCGTAAAGTGGTGCTGTGAACATAACACCATTCATGCTCCTGAAAAGTAACATTGACTCATTAGACGCTGGACTGACTCTTGGAGACCATCCGGACACATCTGCTAGGCTCCTAGATGATGCCATTGCAGTGCAGGGGAGGTCCCAGATGTGCTCATAGCAGAGCCTGGATAGGTACATAGCATGTGTTTCAAATGGAAAAGACAGATTGCTTTAATTCACTGTGGAGATAACTGCACACTGAACAGTATGTTATTCTTTCTTAGGTTTATATCATCAGAATTGAAAATTTCTTTGTTATGTAAATCTCAGTTATTAAAAAAAGCTACCACAAATTGCAATATCATATTTTTTCTGTTACATTATTTTTTGCAATTTAACTTACAAAATTTTATTATTAGGAAGAAGAAACTAGAAGCTAAGGTGAAGAAGCTGGAAGGTAATTGGCACTCTTGTTACCTGGCTAATGGAAGTCATTGGTCATTGTGCAAATCATTGGTAACTATGAGGTTGTACTACTTGATCAAATAGTTGAGTCGTTGTGGTTTTCGATGGCACATCCTTGCATGATTTCATTAAGGGGTCTGTTAGAAAGACGTGTGCATACTGCACTCCTGTCAGTCACCAGGTAGTAACATAGAGACGGAATGTGGCAAATTTCTGAGATGTTATTGCACTCAAAGCTGTAGAAGCAGGCCATACTTTTGATATAAAAGCAGTAATTAATGAAAGGATTTAATTTTGAAAGTTGAATCTCATGGGGCTTTCTTATTGTTTCCTAATGAAGTATATGGTTAGTAGAAAAGGTTGCTATGCATAGTATTAAGACATTAATGTATTTAGATAGTTACAACACACCCATAGAGAGGTTTCCGTGAGATTCTTTACATTGGGGATTGTCTAATTTGTACCTGATCCTCTGTGTGCCCGACCATCTTGTTAGTCTTTTCTATAATGAGTAGGCAGAGTGTAAAGGGGCCACACAAGAATCTGTCAGGTCCTCGCATTTGAGCTAATAACCCTTTCTGATTCCTGAATCTGTAGGAATTGGACTCAGGATCTTTTCATTTGCATTTTCTTCCCTTCATTGTGTGGTTGGGGCACCAACATAATGTCAGATAGAGACAACAGGGCCCTGCCAGGTCCCCTCTGCACCTGATACTCCTGCACTCCAGCCGGATGGCAGCAGTCCTACCTGCTGTGGGTTTCCGACCCATGGGACTGCTGGTGCTCTGTTTCAGAGGTGGTTTAGTCTCATCTAGAGTGTGAAGTGAGACTTTAAATTTAGTTACATCAGGGCACATAGAATAGTAGTTGTTGAAAGTATCTCTAGTGACTAATTTATGTAGATTGAGCCAAATATTTTAGACTTAAACTCTATAGATATTTTGGTAATAGTTTTTCCTCTGATTTGATTGTTGCTTGACCATATTGTAGGTAGTACAGCATTACTGTGTTCTGTGTATTGGCTTCTCTTGCTAGATGTGGAGATGTGTCTACTGTATTTCAGGAAATGTTTTTAAAGTGCCCTGAAATGCCTATGAGATTATATGCAACTTTTAGAATATACTTTTGTGAAGCAAAAATGTAGCCTTTGTTTTTCATATAACAAATATATATGTATATATTTTTAAGTGATATGGCATAATAAAGATTATTAAATAAAGAAATACTCAAACTGTTAGAGGAGTCAGGAGATGATTATTACTAAGGTGTTTTATGGGATTTTGCTTTTCTTAGTAATTGTGTATGAGCGCATTTATGTAAAGCTAATACTGGTCAGATTATTACTAGTGTGTCTGGACCATTTGGTGCTTCAGAACCAAAAACTAGAATGAAGGAGTTGCTGAAAGTCCAGAGAAAAACTGTAAAAATAACTGAAAAGAGGATGTCTAACAAAGGTTTTAGGAATTGTGGTTTGTTAACTTGTTAAAGAGAGCTCCAGGGAAGAAGAGTAGTATCGATAATAAGCATTGAGAAACTCTTCTGTCCCCCACCAGATGGACAATGGGGTCAACTGTATTCTGAGGTAGAATCATAGTTCTAAAATTTCTCAGACTCTAAGGTCGTTGATTACTGAAATAGGAAGAACACGGGGTTACCACGGCATCTCCCTGTGATGCGCTGGGCTCTTGGCTGACCAGAAGGGTTTGGGGTGGCTGTGCCTAGTTTGGAAAGGATTCTTAAGGCCTATTCCACTTCTGTGGTTTAATAAATGACAGGGAAAAAAGAAGTGTTCCTACATTCATCCCTGACTGATAAAACACTGAAAGAGCAACAACTTTGTACAAAGTTTGTTTCAGAGTTTTAAGAAATGAGAAAAGCTTGTACTAGATTAGATTTTGAGTATTTCGTTAAGCATAATAGTAAAGTTAGTAAATTGTTTTTCTCTCTCTATTGATTCATTGCATTTTTTAAATGAAGAGGCTGCTGTCAAGCAAACTCAGGACTTCAAGCAACTGAGAAATGAAAAGAAAATACTTGAAAAGGAATTTAAGAAGACACAGGTACTAGATAATAACAATGCACAGACATTAAATTCCTGGCCCCAGGGCTCCTGTAGTGTCTCTGTGTTGTAACTATGTAGGCATCAGGCATGAGCACCTGGCAGAGGCAGTCACGGTAGCTTGTTAAGTTGCACCTCTTTTATATTTGGTCCAGAATGACTGCATTTCTTATTCAGCATAAACACTATTAGTGCTTTGTTTTCACAGGAAAGGCTTGACGAATTTTCTAAACAGAAACATGAAAAGGGTGAGTATTTAGTTAAAGCTTACATAAAAATCGTTTTCATATGCAGGGTTTTTTTTTTTTTTTAACTTTTTTCTCCCATGTTTTTAGAGTTGAGACATATTGGAACACAAATTTCAAGTGATTCGTGTGGAAGCATAGATAAAAGTGAGTATATTGAAGCTTTTGTTTTAATGTTGTTGATTGCTTTTAGTGGTTTGGGAGGCTGCTTGTTGCTCTTACACGTAACTGTGAAAATGCCAGGGCTTAGTAGATGTTTCCTGTTGGAAGATGACATACATTATTATGTGTCTTCCTTAGATCCAAATATATGGTCATCTTACTGTCTTATAATATAGTGAACGAAAGCATCAAAAGCAGTATCGTTGGGAAAGGAAAACTAGTTAGAGATATAATTTCTGCACTTTTCAATTTTAGTAAGTATTGATTTTCTCGCCAGATTATAATTGATTACATTAATTTATTGAATTCCCTAGGTGCCAAATATCTGAAAAATGTTGAAATCAGGTAGGAAAATTACTGTAGAGTCAAAGTCCTGTAGTACATTTACAGAATATAGAAGAATTTAGGGAAGGCCCAAAGTTTAAAAGAAAAGTAAACTGGTGATAATGGAACAAGAGAAATACAAATGTGTACATGCACATTTTATTGCTGAGTGCCTTGTTGATGAGAAATCTAACTTGAGAAGGTGAGAAATTAGAGTTTTCACTCATTTATTGTGTGACCCTTGGCCATTTACTTTGTATTTTCATTCTTCCTCTTAAAAATGGAGATTATGAATTTGAATTTCTCCTGTATCTTACAAGTTTTGGGGGGAATAAATTTTAAATGCTTAATACGTAAGTAATGGTAATTTATGTCACTTATGTGTTGTTTTTCTCTAAGTGGAAATGATTAAAAACATTTAAGTTGTTGTGTGCAAGCATATAGTGTCTCTTAAGTCACCATTACCTTTTTATTGCTTCTTTAAATTTTCTTTTAATTTAATTTAGCACACAGTTCATGTTTCCCTTGGCCTAATGCTTTAATAGTCCACATCTTTCAGCTGCCTGGGCACTAACTGGCCACTTATCACTGTCACTAATAAATAATTCCATGTGCTTTCTACTCTATTCTTCTTACTGTTGTGTATGGAAAGTGAGACTTTGAGATAGATGGCTGAGAGAAATAGAAGACTTGACAACATTTTGCCTTCCCAACCAACGGTCAGCCTTTGAATCGAATCGCCTTCTCTTTTGGACTGACAGATGTGTTTCAGGATTCAGCTGCTCCCAGGCCTTGCTGTTCACAGCAGAGCCCCTCTGCCCGCTTCCATGGTTGCTCTCTATCCCTGCATTCTGTGTGATGTTTTTGAAAGAACTTGTTACTTCTCAAGTAAAATTATTTTATGTTTTGTTTTTATCTACCATCATGATGAGGGCAAGGATGTTGTTTGTTGTACATTTTATTTTCTCCAAATAAATAAACGAAGTCTGTAGGAATCTGCTGATTATTTAGCTGTGGACCTTGATGAGTTTAATACCTAATTCTTAAGTGTATTGTTCACATTTTTCCTTGTTAATACTTGACTTCTGGAAGAGATTTGTAAGTTAGGCACTAAAGAATATTGGGTAGACTTCACTTTACAAAAAGGATACCCAAGTGCAATCTTCCCTTTCCTTCCCGTCAAATTCCAATAAAAATGACTGAAAATAAAAATATATTTTTAGTAGGTCTCCTGGATAGTTAAAAAGTTTTCCATCCATAGTGGAAATTAATGAGGAAGATGCACAGGAGAAGGTATCAATTGGTGATGAAACCCACAATCGCAGAGAAAATAGCAACTCTGAAAAAGGAAGTTTTGCGGAAGTCCAGAGTTTCCCCAAATCAGAGGTGGCAGGGAGTAGGAGAAGGAGCAGGACATTAGTATTTTGCCAGGCAGTTGATTAAAGGGTGAAAAGTTTGCCAACCTGCTGGTTTCAAAAACTGTTTCTGGCCTTTGCCCATAGATTGGCCCTTGCCCATAGACTGGCCCAAGTTTAATTTTCTAAAGTGTTAGCTATGACATGGAAGGTACCCAGAGTAGGTGTGGATGTCAGAAAATTGGGTAATTATGGCCGCTTTGAGGGATAGTCCCTCCTGTCCCCAGAATATGAGATGTTTATGTACTCCATGTAAACCCCCACAACGGTGTTCACCCGCCGCTGCTTCCCCCTCAAAGGCAGAGTTCTATAGGTTTATGAAAGTGGAGTCTACATTTATTACCAAAGGAATAGGACTGAAAATGTAAGTTGCAGAAATACACTTTCGCTACCAAAGATGTTCTGCCTAAACGCATCTAAAACTTAGAGAAAAAGCAGTGACAAGAAAAGCACCAGATGCAGGAAGACCGAAGAAACAGTTTTAAATCATGAATGAGGAGAAAATGTTAACAATTGAATTATTATTCTTAGAGACAATCAACATATCCATAGGCTACTGCTATGGAATTGAACCCTGTTGGAGATCTTGAAAATTAAAAATATAATTGCATAAATAAACAGTAGAAAAGCAAAATTATAGGATTGACAAATAGAAGATCAATTCATTTAACCAAGAGATTAAATTCTAGGTGCCTCTGAGAATGTGGTGCAAAGCCACAGACAAATGAAAGGTGCTAGAGAAAATATAAAGATCGTGAGGCAGAGCCAGGTGTGTCAGTATGCATCTGTTGAGACTCAGAGGGGAGAACAGAATCATAAAGAAAGAAGAAGATCAAGAAGTAATGGAGGGAAACGTCCGTGAGGAGAAAACACATGCAGTGTTCATATCTGCAGAGCATGATTTTTGTGTGTAGTCTCTAACTCTGACATGTTTGTAAGAAATATACCTAAAAGCAAATGAAGCGGAAAGATTGGACATAGAGGGATGTATAAAGATATTTCAAGCAATGCTACATCAGAGCAGTCATATAAGGCAAAAAATAATTCAAACTTCGAAATGAATTTACATGATTAAAAGGCTGATTAAAGGTATAATTCACCAAGAAGATACTCTATCGTGTACCTGAGAGCATGAAACTATGTCAAGGAAAATTCTTGGAAATTTTAGGGGGAATAGCCAAATCTCTTCTTATCGTGGGAAGCTTCAGTGTTTCTCAGAAACATAGAGTGAGGCCAGGCGCGGTGGCTCACGCCTGTAATCCTAGCACTCCGGGAGGCTGAGGCGGGCGGATCGTCCTGAGCTCAGGAGTTCGAGACCAGCCTGAGCAAGAGCGAGACCCCGTCTCTACCAAAAATAGAAAGAAGTTAATTGGACAGCTAAAAATATATATAGAAAAAATTAGCCGGGCATGGTGGCGCATGCCTGTAGTCCCAGCTACTCGGGAGGCTGAGACAGTAGGATTGCTTGAGCCCAGGAGTTTGAG
>RJWJ010012203.1:0-42467 GCA_004363605.1 Indri indri
AAAAAAAAAAAAAAAAAAAAAAGAGACAGGGTCTCACTCTGTTGCCCAGGTTGGAGTACAGTGTCATGATCATAGCTCACTGCAACCTCAAATTTCTGGGCTCAAGTGATCCTCTCACTTCAGCCTCCCAAGTAGCTAGGACTGCAGGCACATCCCACCATGCCTAGCTAATTTATTTTTTGTAGACATGGGGTCTTGCTATGTTGCCCAAGCTAAAAAATGTTATATATCACTTAAGTATTTATTATAACCTAAAAGTGAACAGGCCATTTCTTTGCATATGAGTGTATTGATTCATGTTCCTAGTTACCTTTCTTGCATAATTCATACTTATGATATATGTATCAACTATAATTTCCAGTTCGTGTTTCACTTAAGAACTTGAAAATACCTGGGAATCCATAAAAAATAATGAAGCTCTATAAGGGCTCACATAGAGTGATTTCCAAGATATATTGTTTAGAGAAAAAAAGCACTATGCAAAAGAATATATATGGAATGCCTGCTACCTTATGAATAAGAAAGATGGAAAAATAAT
Organism: Indri indri; assembly: GCA_004363605.1. Taxonomy (NCBI): domain Eukaryota; kingdom Metazoa; phylum Chordata; class Mammalia; order Primates; family Indriidae; genus Indri; species Indri indri. Next base: position 539 of record RJWJ010012203.1, read on the forward strand.
ACACATATATACTTGTTTATTTTTACAAAAAAGGACAACTCAGAAATGAATGAAATGGTTACTTTTAGGTAGTAGGTAAGAACAGGGTAATGGAGGCAAAGAAGACTTCTTGAACCATGTTACACGTGTTAATTAATGAAAGAAAAAATAATGAAAACAGTAAACCCTAAAATTGAACACACATTAAAATATAAACCTAACTGTATTTAAATTAATAAGATAAACACCAAAAAAACTAATTCATTCATTTTGGACAACATTCTCTGACTGTGTACCCTTATGTGGGATATATCCTGATGACTTAAAAGAACTACAAAGAAATCTTGAACTTAGAAGATTTGGTGTTGATACTGGTATGTAATCTTGAAACTGTCTTGTATATATGATAGGAGAGAAATGGAATAAATATATAGATGTCACTGAGAGGCAAGAAAAAGAGATATACAAATGTGGAATGGGGGAAGGTGAAGAAACTATAGTATATTTGAATTGGAAATACTGTGAACTATACATATATATTAAAAATACATATATTTTCTAGCTCTGTCCTCTAGGCTTGCAGAAAGGCCTAGAAGCAATAGAACCCTAGCACCCAAACCTTGGTTTCCAAATATCATTCCTCAGTAAAAAGCAACCAGGAGACTCTTCGGAGAAAAAATGGGCGATGACAGTCTGGGGTAGGGAAAGCACGTAGTAAGCCTGCAATATTTCTTTGTACAGAAAGCTAAAAAGAGTTCAAAGGCTAAAGAGACAGAACGAAATTTAATGCTATATTAAATTTAATGACTAAATTCTGGATCCAGAAAAAGAAAAAAGAAGGTATAAAAGACATATTTTGAAAGAATGGGGAAAAAAATCAAAATACGGTCTTAATATTAAATGACATTGAATTAATATTCATTTTCTTAAGTGTGACAATGGTATTGCTGTTCTCTTAAAGGAAAATGTTATTCTTAGGAGTTGTCTGCTTAAGTATTTAGGATGATGTGTCACGATATCTGAAACTTTCGAATGGTTCAACAACAAAATTACTGTATTGACAGCTTTATTCATAAAGGCCAAAAACTGGATACAACCCAAATGATAACCAAAAGGTGAACACATAAACAAACTGTAGTACATCCGCATACTGGAATATTATGTTGCAATAAAAATAAGCTACTGATACAAACGAAACATGGAAGCATCTCAAAATCTGAGTGAAAGAAGCCAAATTCAAAAGAATTGTAATGTTTGATTACATGTATATAAAATTCTAGAAAATGTAAACTAATCTTGAATGTCAGAACACAGCTCAGTCACTTCCTGGGATCAGAGGTGTAGGGAGGGTGGACCACAAAGGAACATAAAGAAACTTCTGTCCGGCCACGGTGGCTCACGTCTGTAATCCTAGCACTCTGGGAGGCCAAGGCAGGAGGATTGCTTGAGCCCAGGAGTTTGAGGTTGCTGTGAGCTAGGCTGACGCCACGGCACTCTAGCCCGGGCAACAGAGCGAGACTCTGTCTCAAAGAAAAAAAAAAAAAGAAATTTCTGGGAACTTTTTGTACTTTAATTATGATGGTGGTTTCATGGAGGTTTCATGGATGCACACATCAGCCAAAACTCATCAAATTGTATATTTCAAATGTATACAGAGGATGGGCACAGTGGCTCATGCCTGTAATCCAAGCACTTTGTGAGGCTGAAACACAAGGAATACTTGGTACCAGGAGTTCGAGACCAGCCTGGGTAACATAGCAAGACCCTGTCTCTACAAAAATTTTTGAAAATTAGCCAGGCGCTGTGCCATGTGCCTGTAGTACCAGTTACCGGGGAGACTGAGGCAGGAGGATTGCTTGAGCCCAGGAGTTGGAGACTATGATTGTGCTGCTGCACTCCAGCTTGGGCAATAGAAGGAGACTCCATCTCGATATACATACACAAATATTTTTTAAAAATGAAAAAGAATATTGTTAGTAGAATGTGAAATTAATAGATTTAGGAAGAACTAATTATTATACAAATCTGTAATCTTCCAAACCAGTGTATGTCTTTATGTATTCGAATGTTTTAAATTATTTATTACTCACATACGCTACAATAAGATTATTTAAAAAATGGAAATATAGAGTTTCGGTACAACAGTAATTACCATTGCTCCAGTATCCTACTTAGTGTAGAGCAATGCCAGAGAATGGGCCCAAGAATAATTATTATAGGTTCTGCCACCTAAGTAAGATTTTCATCAGAAATAAATCAGATGTCATAGAAACCAATTACTATGACCATGTATTGCCCGACATAAAATTTAAACTTAAAATCATACCATATATTGGTTTCTAAATACCAATCTCTTCTAAAAGGAGTCAGGGTTCCTTAGAGAAATGAGATTCCAGGGCTCAGACAGGCAAAGCACAAGATGAACCTGGAGTATCTTGTGCCAGAAAGTACAGCAGTGTGAAAAGAATGAAGGAGACAAGTCAAAAGGTCAAGGAGCCAGCTTGAAGGGACTCTCAACATCCAAATATGGAAGAATTTGAGCATCAAAATAATGAGAGTAGGAAGAGCGTTCCTTTTCTCTCTCCAGCTAATGTTCTCTATGGGCCACTCCACACCAAACAGGCAGTGAGCATGCTTCTTGGAGCAGTGGAGGAAGCAAAGAAAGAAGGTAGCACAGTGGTCTATGGAGGCAAGGTTATGGATCGCTCTGGAAATTACGTAGAACTGACAATCCTGATGGGTCTCACACATGACACGTCCATTGCACAAACAGAGACTTCTGCTCCAATTCTCTACATCTTTAAATTCAAGAATGAAGAAGAGGTCTTTCCATGGAATAATGAAGTAAAACAGGGACTTTCAAGTAGCATTTTCACCAAAGATTTGGGTAGAATCTTCCGCTGGCTTGAACCTAAAGGATCTGACTGTGGCATTGTAAATGTCAACATTCCAATGAGTGGTGCTGAGACTGGAGGTGCATTTGGAGGAGAGAAGCACACTGGCAGTGGCAGGGAGTCCGGTAGTGATGCCTGGAAACAGGACATGAGAAGATCTACTTGTACCAGCAACTACAGAAAGGACCTTCCTCTGGCCCAAGAAATCAGGTTTCAGTAAAGGTGTTTTAGATGGACATTACTCAAAGTCTTCTAGGCATTCCTACAGCTGCTTCTGAAGAAGATAAAGAAAATGAAGATTTGCCTGGAATAAATGCCTTTTGACTATGACAGTGGCGAATCCTCTATGACCCCAAAGCCCTAAGTAATTCAGGAGACTCATTTTTTAAAAATCAAAATAAAATTTTCATAACATAGCCATATTTACTAAAAAAAAAAAAAAAAAAGTAATGGATTAAAACTCACTGAATAAAATAGACTCCGTAAGTTCATATCGACGATAATGACTATGATGATGAATAAATTAATGAGGCAAAGGGAAAGTTCTTTCTAATAATAGAATGCTGATCACAATTATATAAGAAAATGGTATAACAGATAATCACCATTTTGAGTCACCACCTTAACTACGTGCTCAAATGTAATGTCACCAATACTGGGCCAAGTATCACGTGCCTCCTGATGTGATGCACCAAGGATGGTACAATTTATCTTAGGCAGTGCTAACTTGCATAACCTGAATCACAAGGAAACAGACAAACCCAAATTGAGGGACACTATAAAATAAATGGTTTATATTCTTTAAAAATATCAATGTCAGGAAAGACAAAGGCAGGCTATGGAACTGTTCTAGATTTGAGACACAAAAACTAAATGCCATGTGTGATCCTCGTTGGACACCGGACTAAAAAAAAAATCTTTCTATTAAGAGCAATGGGAAAACTGGTTTGAATAAGATCTAGATTAAATATTTTATTGATTGACTTATTGCGACAGGGTCTTGCTCTGTCACCTGGGCTACAGTGCAGTGGCATCATCATAACTCACTGCAACCTCAAACTCCTGGGTTCAAGCGATCCTCCTGCCTCAGCCTCTTAAGTAGCTGGGACTACAGGCAAGTGCCACCACGCCCCACTAATTTTTCTACTTTCTGTTGAGATGGGGTCATACTCTTGCTCAGGCTGGTCTCAAACTCCTGGACTCATCTTCCCTTTGCCTCATTAATTTATTCATCATAGCAATCCTCCTGCCTCGGCCTCCCACAGTGAGAGGATTATAGGCGTGAGCCACTGCATGCCCTAGCCTAAGAGCTAGAGTAAATAATAACAGTATCAAAGTTTCATTTCCTATTTTGATAATTATATTGTGATTATGTAAGTGAATGTCCTCGTTCTAAGGGAATACATTAAGTATTTGAAGGTAAAGGGACATGATGTTTGTAACTTACTCTCAAGTTGTTCATAAACTATGGTTTTTTCAGGCATCTGCATTTTCCGAAAATTTATAGGACTTAGCTGGCAACACATTTTGGAGAGCCTGCTTGTTTGCTGCAAGGCTCACTGCCTACATTTATGATAAATAACCACTAGATGGCACTCTGTTTGTGATCTCTAATCCCAGCAGCCTAGGTTTCCACAGACAACTTACATACTTTTTTTTAAAAATGGTGATCTTAACATAAATGGTAGGCAACCACTACACTCAAAACAGATTTTTTCGCAATGGCCTACAAGGCCTTACATGATCTGATTCTTCATTGCCCGCTTCAAACCCATTTCTTCACACTTATCTCCTTAGGCCTGTTGAACTGCTACCTTTTCAGAGAACTTCCATGACCCTCCTATATAAGACCACAGTCTTTGTCACATGCCCTCTGCCACTCCCTTTACCATGCTATTTTTCTTCAGTATTTGGCATTTTATTGTCTTCCTCCCAACACTTCCAGAATGTAAGTTTTATGAGGGCAGACTTTATTTTGTTCACTGCCATATCCTAAATACCTATAACAGGGATACATGCTAGGCGTTTCTCTTTAGTTTTACTCATCATTCTTCAATTAAAGTCCATTACACCCTGACCCCAACTATCCCCTAATGGACTAGATCGTGAAAGGCCTTAAATGTCAAGCATTGAAGCATTCTACATGGAAGGAAGTGGAGTCATCACAGTAACCCTACAAAAGGAGTGTTTTAGAAAGATTTCTTTGGCAAGGTTTGATAAAACATAGCAGGACCAGAAAGGAGAGATGCAAGAGATATGGTAGAGAGAGTAGTTACAGCCAAAGTCTCCGGAGTCAGGAGACCTGGGTTTGATCCTGGCTCTGTAGTTTACCAGAGTTCCACGACTTTAGATAAATTGCTAATTTAAGAAGCTCTTTGTGCCTCTGTTGCCTCATGTGTAAAATGACGGTAGTAATTACATCTACTTCATAGGGAATTTACAAGGATATGTTAATCCAATGGTTAGTACAGTGCTTGAACATAAATGTTAGCAGGACATGTAGAAAATAAGAGAAAAGGAACTAGCAAATATGTGTTCTTTATTCAACTTAGTTTTACTGATTGCCAATAATAAGTATGCTAGGCACTTTTCTAGGCACTGGAAATGTAGCTGAGGGAAAATACCAAGAGTCCCTGCCTTCATTGTGTTTACATTCTAGCATGAGGTGACGAAAAAGAGCCCTAATTTATCTGAACCTACCTAGTTCTTGAGTTTAGGTGGTCAATAGCAAAAGTTGTTAGCAAAGTCCTATCTCACTGTCTCTTCAGGAGACACATGCTCTATAATATCAGGGTATAAAAGGGGCTATAGAGAAGAATTTAAGTAGGGTGAGGGCACAGAGCGTGCTCATGCTATTTTAAATAGTGTTGTGACATCTAAGGAAGGAGGTGAGAGATGCTGGAGTTTATCTGGAATGATTCAAAATGGTGGTTTCATAAGTAAAACTGAAATTCAGGAGGGACTAATTTGTAGATGTTTGGGGTCTTAGAAATAATTTAGCCATGACTTTAAAAGACAGACTAAAAGCTAACCAGAAAAAGTACCTTAAAAAGCTTAGTTTACTTACATGTAAACTTTAGTCTCTTCTTTCTGTCTTGGGAATGAGAAACTGTAAGATCTCCTAATGCAGAGGACTGTCTTCCAGGGCCTGTGTTATGGGTTGAATTGTGTTCCTCCTGAAAAGATATGTTGGAGTCCTAACCTCCAGTAACCCAGAATGTGACATTTTTTGGAGACAGGGTCTTCACAGAGACAATCAAGTTAAAATGAGGTTATTACGATGAGCCCTAATCCAATACGACTGGTGTCCTTATAAAAATGGGAAATGTGGGTCTAAAGAGAGACACACACATAAAGGGAAGATGATGTGAAGAGAGACAGGGAGAACATGGCCATTTCTAAGGCAAGGAAAGAGAGGCCTGAACCAGATTCTGCCCCACAGCCCTCAGAAGAAACCAACCCTGCCAACATCTTAATTTGAGACATCTAGCCTCCAGAATTCAGAGAATAAATTTCTGTTGCTTAAGCTACCCAGTTTATGGTACTTTGTAATGGCAGATTGGAGAAAATCATGTTTGTATGCTTATTTCCCTTAAGAAATAAGCCCCTTGAGGGAAAGGAATGTGTTCTAGTCATCTTTGTATCCTTTCTAGAGTATCACACTTGCTTAGATCTCTTGCAGAAATTTAACAAGATACTATTTTAAGATCTAGCACCTACACAAAATGAAACTTAGTAAATGCTAAATTTCTCCCACTACCTTTTCCATATATATTTTTCCTTAAAGATTTTTTTTCTTTTGCAAACTGACATAATCCTTTACACAGCTAATTTTATCTCATCTTCTGAGACATACTCAAGTACTCTTAAGTTTCTCAACACAGAAATCCTAAATTAGAGGCAGGGTTTAGCAACAACAAAACAAAAATTTGGGTGCCTAATAGGTGTTACACACAAACAATTAAATATAATCCATTCCTGATCTTCAGGTGACTATACTCCAAACTAGACCTGATATATATACATATATAAAAATATGTGTGTATGAAATACCAACAGATGAGTGTCCATCTAAGGTAAAGAAAGCAGTATGACAAAGAGGGCAGGCACAAGAGCACTTTACCCAGGGCTCAGCACTGGGTGGGTAGGCACTTAAATGCAGTTGCACCCCCAGTACCTCACCATCTCTAGATAAAGCAACCCGGATTCAAAGAATTCAAAAGAGATTGTCCAAGTTCACCTAACAATGGTGTTAGAGGCAGGCTGAAATCCGGGACTGTGTGACTCAAAAGGACAAGCTCTTTTTTGGTAAACAGCATAAAAGCATATACCTGTATTATCTATCCTTCCACCTAGAAACATGAGTTATCTAATTTATCCCATTATATTTTTCATAATAGCAAAGAAAAATGCAAAATACAATTCCTGTTAAATCTATTCTCAAAGGCCTAAGAACTTGTACAAGGGAGCTTGCCAACAAGCTCATATGTTGACAGAATGAAAAGAACCTGGCATCTTTGATCAAACTGCTTGGTGCAAACATATCCAAGAAACATTCACAGGCTGAAGAGCAGCATTACAATTAAAAGCAAAGTGAATGAGAGGACATGGTTCCCCATAAGGTACATTTATAATCAGTTACACATTAAGGCTACCCTAATAGTTCAGGAAACAAAAGTTCATAAGACTAGTCCCCAAAGGACTGTTAGCCTTGTTTAAAATGCCTAGACACTCAATTTGAGTAAATTAAATAATATAGAAAGGTTATCAATATGACTGACTGTACCAGTACCAAACTTCGCAGCGTTGATGTTTGTTCACCACCACTGGTGACAATTCTTACATGGTAATTAAAATATATATCAAATTTTCTGAAACTTCTTGAAATGTTATCCTAAAATACTCATCAATATTGTCCAAGACATTTAAGCCAATAAATTCATTATCCAATAACAATGAATTACACCTGGACTTAATCTTCATCTACACAAATAAAGGCATGTCATGATACAAATGAACATGATACATATGTATGTATGTGTATGTGTACAGATATAGACTGAGACAGAGTCTTGCCCTGGGTAGAGTGCAGTGGCCTCATCGTAGCTCACTGCAACCTTGAACTCCTGGGCTCAAGCAATCCTCCTGCCTCAGCCTTCCGAGTAGCTGGGACTACAGGCACACACCACCACATCTGACTAACTTTTCTATTTTTTGTAGAGATCGGCAGGTCTCACTCTTGCTCAGGCTGGTCTTGAACTCCTGGCCTCAAGCAATCCTCTTGCCTCGGCCTCCCAAAGAAGATTTGGAATCTTTAAAGATTCCAAAGATGATATAAAATGAAACAAGTCAATCTGAGAAAACAGGTGGTAACATAATCACATAGCAAGGAACTAGTCCATGTAACTGTTATATAAAAGTCAGTAATTTGACTCTACATTCCTAGTGAAATATACCCTAAGAATAACAACAAAAAAATTGTTAACTAAAGTAATCGTATTGTTGATGGTAGTGCTGGCATTGTCATTCTGACACTATTGTGGGTACACTGTGGAGAAAAAAGAAAATGAGGAATCATGGTTCTGTTGAGAACTGGGATTTTCAGCACAGGAGAAAAGAAGAGTGATATGTAAAAAAAATCCCTGGGCTCTATAACTTGATTTTTAAGTATAACATAAACTCATGATTTCTTTAAAAAAAAAAACAAAACACACACAACTAGCTCTAAATCACAGAAAAGACCTAGAAACAATGACTAACTCCATAGTAATAGCTCCTTAAGCACTCAGATTATGGTCTCCAAATGCCATTTCCCACTAAAAGGCTTCTTGAGAAAGGGCTATTTTCCTGGCCTGGGGCATAAAATGTGCAAGATAAGTCTGGACATACTGTCATACCAGATAGTAAAAAAGCTATCAACATGCCTCAGGCTGAGTCAAATAGACTCAAGACTCATCATGAAGAAACTCCAATTGGCCAAAGAAAGGACATCAATAAAAACAACTACACATGCTACAACATGCATAAATATTAAAAACATCATGCTAAGTAAAAGAAGCTAGTCACAAAAGACCACATATTATATGATTCCATTTATATGAGATGTCCAGAATAGGAAAATCTACATAGAAAGAAAGTAAGATTAGTGGTTGCCTAGGGTTGGAGGTGAGGTAGCACTGGGGAATCACAGGGAATAACTGCTAATGGGTATGTAGTTTCTTTTGAGGTGATTAAAACGTTCTAAACTTAGACTGTAGTGAGGGTTGCACACTACAGTTTAGTATGTAAACATACTAAAAACCATTGAAATGCACACTTAAAATGGGTGAGTTTTATGGTATGTAAGTTGTATCTCCAGAAAACTGTAAGGGGAAAAAGCCTACTACAATGGATCAAACCATAAATATGTGTAAAATCTTCAAGTTTATAATCAAATAAATCTTTATTGATCATTTTGGAGGCTTCTAGGAATCTATGAACTGTCCCTCTGACTAACCAAAGTTATGAAGTTTCTCTTTATAAAAGTATTACAATTAATAAATTAGGGAATAATAGAACATTACCATTTTGAAGCCCTAAATAAACGAATGGATCTGGGCAATGATCAGTAGCCACTAACATCACAAAAAGAGACAACCAGACAGCAGGTGCCTCCTGATGAAGTATACACCACCATCTATGAATTAAGCAGTTTGGTAAAAACAAATTTAGAAGGAAAAGAACCACAGAGAAACTGTAAGTTAAAAGACTAGAGACTTTTCAAACTAAGGACCTTATGAATTCTGATTCAAACAAAATTAGTAGGGAAATTTGAAAACTGATTGGGTATTTTTTAAAAATTAAGAGTCCATATCTTATGAAATTATATGATGGCTGGGACCTGCTTTAAAATAAGACGGAAGGAAATGAGGGGAGAAGATACGGATGAAACAACATTGGCCAAAGTTGAATCACTGAAGGTGAGAGATGCGTATATGAAAGTTTATTTTACCATGTTCTCTAAAGACAATATTGCTGCCAATTCTACACATCGTTGGAATCACAGCATTTCACTAATTCAATATAAATGTTTCCCACCATTTCACATCTCTGAAATTATAATATAACACAGTTAATGGTGTGTCAGTTTACTTAGGATTTTTTTCTTAGCGGTACAAAAAAATGGCACCTTTTAAAACTGACAGCACCTTAAAATCAACAAGAAACTTTAAGATTGTAAGTATATCTAGATGTACACTTTTCCTTAATTAAACTATTATTTACATAGTGTCTAAAAGGCTCCTAAAAAGCTCTCTTAGCTCTCTGGATTTTCCTACTTGCTTGGAATTAATTCAGTTACAGTGAGAGAAGCATTAAAAACACTGGTATACCTTTTTTATTGTGCTTTGTTTCATTGCACCTCAAAGATACCACATTTTTTAAAACAAATTGAAGGGCCGGGCGCGGTGGCTCACACCTGTAATCCTAGCTCTCTGGGAGGCCGAGGCGGGTGGATTGTTTGAGCTCAGGAGTTCAAAACCAGCCTGAGCAAGAGCAAGACCCCGTCTCTACTAAAAATAGAAAGAAATTAATTGGACAACTAAAAATATATAGAAAAAATTAGCCAGGCATGGTGGTGCATGCCTGTAGTCCCAGCTACTCGGGAGGCTGAGGCAGGAGGATCGCTTGAGCCCAGGAGTTTGAGGTTGCTGTGAGCTAGGATGATGCCATGGCACTCTAGCCTGGGCAACACAGGGAGACTGTGTCTCAAAAAAACAAACAAACAAAAAAAAAAAAACAAATTGAAGGTTTGTGAGAACCCTGCACTGAGCAAGTCTGTAAAAGCCATTTTTCCAACAGCCTGTGCTCACTTTGTGTCTGTGTCACGCTTTGGTGATTCTCCTATTTCATAATTCTCATATTTCAAACTTTTTCATTATTATTATGTCTGTGACTGCTGATCTTTGATATTACTACTTTAATTGTTTTGGGATACCACGAACCGTGGCCGGTGAACTTAAATGTGTTCTGACTGTTCCACCAACCGGCTATTTCCCCCCATCTCTCTCCCTTCCCTTGGGCCTCCCTATTCCCTGAGACACAACAATATTGAAATTAGGCCAATTAATAACCCTACAATGGCCTCAAAGTGTTCAAGTGGAAGGAAGAATTAAACATCTTTCAATTTAAATCGAATGCTGGATTTAAAAGAAAATTTTTAAGATAGGATCTTGCTATGTTGCCCAGGCTGGCCTCAAACACTGAATGCTAGGGCTCTAGTGCCAAACAGACAATTTTTTTTTTTTTTTTTTTGGAGACAGTCTCACTCTCACTGCACCCTAGAGTGTGGCATCAACATATCACCTGGCTAATTTTTCTACTTTTTTTTTTGAGACAGAATCTCACTGTATTGTCTGGGCTAGAGTGCCGTGGCGTCAGCCTAGCTCACAGCAACCTCAAACTCCCGGGCTCAAGCAATCCTTCTGCCTCAGCCTTCCGAGTAGCTGGGACTACAGGCATGCGCCACCATGTCCAGCTAATTTTTTCTATATATTTTCAGTTGTCTGATTAATTTCTTTCTATTTTTAGTAGAGACTGGGTCTCGCACCACACCCAGCCCCAAATATACAACTTGTGAATACAAAGGAAAAGTTCCTGAAGGAAATTAAAAGTGCTACTCCAATTGGCCGAACCAGGCCACTCACGCCTGTAACCCTAGCACTCTGGGAGGCCTGGGCAAGAGGATCTTTGAGCTCAGGAGTTGGAGACCAGCCTGAGCAAGTGCAAGACCCCTGTCTCTACCAAAAATAGAAAAATTAGCTGGGTGTTGTGATGTGTGTCTGGAGTCCCAGCTATTCAAGAGGCTGAGGCAGGAGGATCACCTGAGCCCAGGAATTTGAGGTTGCAGGGAGCGATGATGATGCCCCTGTACTCTACCCAGGGTGACAGAACGAGACCCTGTCTCAAAAAAATAAATAAATAAAAATAAAAATGTTACTCCAGTGAACACAAAAATAAAAAAGCGAAATACGAGACAAGAGAACAGAATGACGGTTATCAGAGGCTGGGAAGGTAGCAGGGAGGGGAGGATAAAGTGGGAATGGTTAATGGGAGCAAAAATATAGTTTGATAGATAGAATGAACAACAAAGTGACTACAGTCAACAGTAAGTTATGGTATATTTTAAAACAACTAAAACAGTGAATTTTGGAATGTTCCTAACACAAAGAAATGATAAATGCTTTAGGTTATGGATACCCTGATTTGATTAATATACATTGTATGCCTGTATTAAAATATCACATGTACCCTATATTAACCATTATGTACCTATAATAACAAAAAATAATTTAAATTAAAAGAAAACAAGGAAGCCAAACAATCTTATTACTGAGATGGAGAAAGTTTTAGTGGTCTAAATGGGGGTGGGGGGAGGGAATCAAACTAGCCACACAACATTCCCTTAAGCCAAAGTCTAATCCAGAGCAAGGCCTTAACTCTCTTCAATTCTAGGAAGGCTCAGAGAGGTGAGGAAGCTGCAGAAGAAAAATCTGAAGTTAGCAGAGGTTGGTTCATGAGTTTTAAGGAAAGACGCCATCTCAACAGCATAACTGCACAACATAAAAGTATAAGGTGAAGCAGCAAGCACTGACGTAGAAGCTGCAGCAAGTTTTCCAGAAGATCTAGCTAAGATCATTGATGAAGATCTAGCTATACCACACTGATTTTCCATGTAGATGAAACAGCCTTCTATTGAAAGAAGATTCTATCTAGAACTTTCCTAGCTAGAGAGGAGAAGTCAATGCCTGGTTTCAAAACTTCAAAAGACAGGCTGAACTCTTTTGTTAGCGGCAAATGCAGCTGGTGACGTTAAGTTGAAGTCAGTGCTCATTTACCATCCTGAAAAATTCTAGGGCCCTTAAGAATTATGCTAAGTCTACTCTGCCTGTGCTCTAGAAATGGAACAACAAAGCCTGGACGACAGCACATCTATTTACAGCATGGTTTACTGAATAATTTAAGCCTACTGTTGAGACCTACTGCTCAGAAAAAAACAGATTCCTTTCAAAATATTACTGCTCACTGACAATGTATCTCATCATTCAAGAGCTCTGATGGAGATGTACAAGGAGATCAATGCTAACACAATGTCCATTTTGTAGCCCATGGATCAAGGAGTAATTTTGATTTTCAAGACTTATTACTTAAGAAATACATTTTGTAAGGCTACAGCTACCATAGACAGTGACACCTCTGAAGGGTCTGGGCCAAGCGTGGGGAACCTGTGGCCTTAAGGTCACAGGTCTCCCAACCCTGGTCTGGGCAAAGTAAGTGAAACAGCCTCTGGAAAGGATTCACCATTCTAAATGTCATTAAGAACATTTGTGATTCATAGGAGAAGGTCAAAATATCGACATTAACAGGAGTTTGGAAGAAGTCAATTCCAACCCTGATGGATGACTTCGAGGGGTCAAGACTTCAGTGGATAAAGCAATGCAGATGTGGTAGAAATAGCAAGAAGAACTAGAATTAGAGCCTAAAGATGCGACTGGATCACTGCAATCTCATGATCAAGCATTAATGAATAAGGAGTTGCTTCTTACGGATGAGCAAAGAAAGTGGTCCAAAGCAACTTCCTGGGCTAAGCAATAAATTACAAAGCAACTTCCTGGGCTAAGCAATAAATTATTAGGTATGAAATCCCTTCTGGAATTGTGTTCCATAGAAACAATTTCAAAAGTAGACATAAACTGCTAAATTATAAAAGCTTATGACAAACAGATAAAGGCTCACAGTTGTTGGCATAAATACTGAAAACCAAATGCTCAAAGGGAGACAGAGCATTGTGCTCCTTCAGAGACATAAGACAGGGTCATGAAAGGGTACCCCAACCCCTGGGCATGCTGAGGTCCCCCATTCAGAAGCCTCTTTTCACCCAGCTTCCACCTTATTTGTCCTCAGACACACCAAAAGGAACTGTTCCTTGGAGAGAGCACAATCAGTAACCAGGGATTTGGAGTATGTTAGACCTCAGCTAGCTTTTTAATTTTCTAGGGGAGTAATCTGATGAACCTCAATTCCCTTATCTGTAAAGTAAAACGGAGATTGTCACAAACCAGTTAATGTTACTAAATAAAAGGATAGTGTCTGAAAAAGTGAAACGAAGAAGGAATTGTTCAAATAAGGCAAATAAAAATCCCAAGTCAAATCTTTCAGCACACTGAAAGAACCTGAAAGAAGCCTACTTTAAAGAACACTGAGCTGGAAGGCAGAAATTCTGGATTCCATTTTGGCTTCACTGCAATCAGTTCCATGACTCTGGGCACATTATTTCATGTATGTGAGTTCTAGTTTTAAGATCTACAAAAATCAGAGGACTGAAAATCCCTTCTGCCTGTACCATACTATGACTAAATTATCAGGGATGCCATTTACTATTATACTTCCAAAACTTTCGAAAATTTTTCATTTAAATGTTTGGTTTTTGTACCTTTGGGTCCTGATCAGTTTTCATTATGACTGAGCTGCCAGTCATAATATCAAAAACTGTTTCCTTAACTAACTTGTGGAAGGTCAGATTGCTAAAAAGTAGCAAAATCAGAATTCAAAACCACATCTGTCTAGAAAGATCAAACTCCATGGGCCTGCTTCTTTCTCAGACCTTCTTCCTGACCAATCTGGTAACTAGAGTTTGCCTCTGCAGAATAACCAGAAGTCATCAGAAGTGTACTCAATGGAACAGAATCAAGTTACCTGAGTCAGGTGGGGCTTGAACTTCTGACACAGAACTCTAACCCAATTAATTAATTAGACATTTCATCTACTTAAAAGGAGGCTGGAGAAACAAAAAGAAAGGTAGGTAAAATTATAAAGAAAAACTATTAATCGACAACAAAAACAAAAATAAAGCACTTCTAAAATTACAAGTAAGCAGGACAGTTCATTCATATATTTTCAGGAGGTAAAGTTGTATAAAATGAAATATTCAATAAAATAACTGCCAGATTATCTGTAATTCATATTTGCAAATAATTAAGAACATAAATAACGCCAGGTTACCCATAGTAGTAAATGGAGGAGTAACAGACAATTCAAAGTATGTATATCTGGCTTTAGAAATAAAGCATATGATCTAAAGAGATAATCTAAAATAATGAACATCTGGTGTTAAAAATAAAGTATATAATCATCTATATACAGTTACCTCCCAAATTATAGCTTGATTCAGGCTAATATCAAGATTAATTTTTAAGTACTAAGAGAGACCAAGACAGTCTGAGAGACCAAGACTTCTAAAAAATATAGTGAATAAAATCACCACTTCCTTATATCAGTAGAAAATGTTTTATAACACATTCATATCAGTTCTATAAGGAATAACAAAACTAAGGCACAGAAAAAAGTAACATTTAAATTCCTACTGCACACCAGAACCCAGTTAGCTCCCTGCTGTTTCCATTAAACAATCTAGGGTTAAAAACTGGTTTTGACTAATCCATGTAGGGATGATCAAGGGGTAAATACATGCACACAAACACATAAACTCACACTTACATGACTTGGTCACCAAGCACTTACAAAATAAAAAAATTTCATAAGACATAATAGAAAATGGAGCAAGAGGTGAGGTCACCTACCACTTTAGTTCTATTGAAAGAAGTCATTATGTGCTCTCCCCAAACATTAGGCAGCCTCCAAAATGAACACATACACACCCCAATCTGGAATTGTCATTCAGTAGGGTACCTAGGAAAACCTTTGAAATGTGTTATATCAGCTCAGAGAAAATTAGACTATACACAACACCACAAAACATCAAATAAATGGAAAAGTATAAAGAAAATAACACATCTAAAATTAAGAACTAGATGTAGAATTTTTTTCTGAATACAAATTGTCTAAGAGCTGTTTTCCAAGACCCTTTGCAATTAAACATCAGTACAACACCAAAATTCTTAAGTCTACACCTCACTTGCTGAAACCAGCTACCTGCATTTCTACTAGGCTGTGACCAACTTTTGTGTTCCCCACATTAGCGCTACACCAGTTACGCATCCCGCTGATAAAACTGGACCGCGGCACTTAATACACCAAACCAGAATCACCAACGTTAGCTAAAGAACTCTCCCGTCACTACTGTGATGCCCACTCCAGAAGGTTATCTGCATTTAGCATGAAGGCTTGAGGTTTAGGCAGAAGAGCAGTTAACAGATGCCGTCTGTATACACAGTGGTCGGCCCCCACACTGTAAGGAAGGCAATGCGCCTCGCAGGCTCAGGAGGAAGTTGACCAACCCAGGGGAAAGCTCTATGCCCTCCTCTGTGAAAGGAGCATGTAGTCGGTAGAACCAAAAGTAAACACGGAAAAATTCATTCAAGAATTTCCTGAAGGCCTACCGTGCAGACGTAGGAGGCAAGTTAAGACACTGGGAGGCAGGTAAGGAAAAGAGACCAGAGTTCACAGACAGACTGATAATGATCTACCGGCTCCGGAGGGGGCCCCAACCAAGGGCCGCTTGTGCCTCCTCTGTGGAGCTGGGGAGGAAAGGTACCGGGCGGGCTCTGGTCCTCCTCCAGCAGCCCTTTCCAGCAGGCCTGGGGCTAAGACCCGGGCCTGGCGTTCAGCGACAGAAGCTCTCTTCCACATGGTTGCTGGAGAGCGACCCTCCAGGCCGCCCAGAGGCCATGTGGCTGGGGCCGCAGGGTGCCCAAACCCGGTGCACGTTCAAGACAAGAAACCAGAGCAGGGAAGGTGCCGGAGGAAATCCAAAGAATGGGATGTTGGGGTACAAGACTCACTTCCTTTGGGCTTTGTCCTTCTTGGCCTTGGTCCTTTTCTTTCGGGCCTGGAGCGCAAGCACTGCAGGAGAGAGGGATGGATGAAGGGCGAATGTGGAGGAAAGGAGGCGACCAAGGTGAGGGTGGAGACCCAGCAGGGGCGCCAGGCCCGGCTGTGGGGCCTCCCCGAGGGGCAGCCGCGGGGCGAGCGCCGTGGGTCCGGCGAGGCGGCCGGCTGGGGGGCTGGCGGCCCATGGGGCTACGAGCAGCGCCCAGGCGGGAAGCGCCGGAGGGTGGTCCGGCCGGGTCAGGGGGCGGACGGCCGGGAGTCTGCTTCGCCCGCCGAAGGCCGGTCCCTGGAGTGGCCCCGAGGCGCGAGCCGGCCCGGCGGGGAACAAGGGGCGGTGACCGCCGGCGCCGGAGGACGCTGGGGCTGAGGGGCGCGGACCGGCAGCCGAGAGGCGCGGGGTGAGGGGCGGCGCCACCTCACTGGAGGGGCGCCGCACGCCCGGGGACCGGACGGCGGCGGTTGGGCAAAGCTCCCGGCGCTGACCCGGCCTCGCCCCGGCGGCCGTTGCCCCTCGTGGCGGAGGCCGCTCCACTGCTCACCTTTCCGCTCCATGGTGAGACCGGTAACCGCCAGGCGCCTGCGCACTCGAGTGGCTGCGACTCCGGCTCCCGCCGCGGCCCAAAACCGAGCCCGCGCTCACCCCGCCCCCAGTTCCTGCCCCTCCCCCGCCCCACGACGCCGCGCGCCTGCGCGCTGAGCGCGGAGTCTACCACCTGCTCCAGAGTCGGGGGCGGGAGGGGCCGGAGGGCAGCGGAGAGAACGCCAAAGGGGTTTTAAGATGGAAGTTTGGAAGGCTGGCGGGGTTAGTTTTGTTCCACTTGCTGGACGGTAGTCCCTCAGGAAAGGCGCAGAGCGTGGTGTCTAGGGCTTCCTGCGTGCTGAGTCAGAGCTCCGGAATCAGCTGGGATCTGCCTCAGTTTCCTGGTCTATGAAATGGATTAACCTGGCATGTCCCGTTTCTTTCCCTGAGCTATTGTGAGGACCAATTGGGATCCTATTTAAAGAAAAGCTGGGGGAGGATTACATCTGAAAAAGAAAAGGAAGTGAGAGCAACACAAAAAAACTGAAAGAAAGGAACCTGAAGCCCGATCAGCACTTTAAAAGTAAAAACTTCAAAATTGAATTTTCTCTTAAAATTTCAAGTTTAAATGAAAGCTGTAAAGGAAAGAAAGGAAAGGGAGAAAACGGTTAGTGTTTTCTCATTTTGCTACTTTATATTTTCAGTACATGATAAAGTTGTCTTTGTGGGGTATTTTGGTACCTTTCTAAGTGCATTATCTCATTTGATATTCAGGACAACTTAAAGGCAAGATAGTTATTACCTCATTACACAAATAAGCTAAAACTTGGAGGGGATATATATTCAGCATCTTGGTGTACCGACCCAGTGATTCAGTCATCAAGCCCTTGTTGTGTAGCAGAGTCTGCAGTTTTTCTGTAAAGGGCTGTGTAGTAAATATTTAGGTTTTGTAGACCATAAGATCTCTTTCTCAATTACTCTGACATTGAAGCTCAAAAGCAGTCACAGAAACTATGGGCTGTCTGTGTTCCTTTAAAGATTTATTTATGGGCACTGAAATTTAATTTTTTTTTTTTTTTTTTTTTTTTTTTTTAGAGATAGGGTCTTGTCAGTCACCCAGGCTGCAGTGCATGGAATTTAGTGGTGCATTCATACCTTACTGTAACCCAGAACTTCCGGCCTCAAGCATCCTCACCTCAGCTTTCCAAAGCGCTGGGATTATAGGCATGAGCTACTGTGCTGGCTTGAAATTTAAATTTCATATAATTTTCATGTGTCATGAAATATTTTTCTTTTGATCTTTTTTCAACCATTCTTAGCTCAGACTCTAGTTTGCCACCCCCTGTTGCAAAGCACTTGCAGCTGGACAGGGCAGAAGCTCTGAAGACCCTTGCTCTAAAAGTGGGACTTCACTGGGGAAGACAGACAAATAATCAGTTGACTGGAAAGGGAAGATGACAGTGCAGTAGTGCAGCACCATGGGGGCTTGGGCAGGACTTTTTTTTTTTAATGGAATGCTTCAGGAATTTGTGTGTCATCCTTGTGCAGGGGCCATAGCTAATCTCTGTATCGTTCCAATTTTAGTGTATGTGCTGACAAAGTGAGCACAGGTAGGACTTATTGAGCAAAGTAAGTAATTATGTCCAGCCAGGGAGGAGGCAGCTTTTGAGCTGGGTCTTGGGAAATGTGTAGGATTTCCATAGGTGGAGAAGGGAGATGTCAGGCATTCCTGAATGAGAAAATCAATTGAGCAAAAAGGCACATTCATGGAGACTTGTGGGTGGGGGCTGGGATTGGAGCTGGTAAGGATTGAAGGGACGAAATGGAAGGTGAGGCTGGAAAGGTAGGCTTGCCAAATTTGAAATTTAGATAATTAATATCTGTTGCATGGAACCTGAATGATAGCATGCTTCTGGGCATGTTGCTAAAGAGGACAGCACCTGTTGGCCAAGGAAGACTGCAGCCCAGTCTCTTTCCTGCTCTAAGCTAGAAAACAAAAGGAGAGTGGGGCAGACAGTGAAGCCTTTGAGCCTGAGGATTGTGCTAGCTCAGAAAAACCACATGTGGTTTAGAAAAGACAGGAGAGAGCTGGTGGCTAGGAAGAATCCCAGAATTGGGGAAGTACTGCCCTCCAGAAAGTAAACCCTATGAGGGTAGGGACCCTGGCTAGTTGTTCCTTGATGGATTCTCAGTGCCTAAAGTGTCTGGGACTTAGCAGGTGTTCAAATATTTGCCTAATAAAAGAAGAAATGACGTGTAATTTATGAGAAACATCAGGATGAGAAAGAGAAAACAGAGAGACGATATGAGAGCTGTGCTAAATCCAAATGGATTACTGCAGATCCGTCAAAAAGGAAATATGTTCAGCATGGCATGATTCGGTCATACCTATTTTGACTCTGAGTGACTATTGCTTCTCTAAGAGCTTACTAACCACCTGTTTAATAACTTATTTGAGAATTTTTCCAGAATCAATGTTAAGCTCACTGGACTGAGTTCCTAGAATTGAACATTTCTCCTTTTTTCATCTGTTTTTATCTATTCTCCTATCATACTTAGGTTTTCCGTACTTTTTCTAAGATCTCTACAATTGTTCATATAAGTAAGTTTTTTTTTACCCCCAAATTCACAAAGCTTGGCCTATTCTGGACTATACACTTCCAGAAATTATTCTTAAAAGTAGTAGCTATTCTTTGGTATTCATTCTTACATACTCACTCCTCTCCCAGCTGTTTTTTACAAGTCTTTTTTTTTTTTTTTTTTTTAAGACAAGGTCTCACCCTGTTACTCAAGCTAGAGTGCAGTAGCAAGATCATAGCACACTGCAGCCTTGAACTCCTGGGCTCAAGCAATCCTCCCACCTCAGCTTCCCAAGTAGGTGGGACTACAGGTGTGCACCAGCATGCCTGGCATACTTTTCTCATATTTTTTGTAGAGATGAGATCTCACTATGTTGCCCAGGCTGGTCTTGAACTCCCGGCATCAAGTGATCCTCCTGCCTCAGCCTCTCAAAGTGCTGGGATTAGAAGCATGAGCTATCACGTCCAGCCCCACAAGTCCTTCTAAAAGTGGAATTATTCAGAAAGCCTGAGATATTGTATTTATGGCTACTCATGCTCATTTATTCAGTGTCAGAATTTAATTTCTCAAAAGATCTCTTGAGGTAACTTACTTCGTTTTTTCAAAACCAAACAATGCTGAAAAACAACTTACTTAGGCTGGTGCAGTGGCTCACACCTGTAATCCTAGCACTGTGGGAGGCTGAGGTGGGAGGATCACTTGAGCTCAGGAGCTGGAGACCAGCCCAGCAGGAGCAGACCCCATCTCCAAAAACAAACAAACAAGCAAACAAAACTTACTTTTTAGACTGCCCTGGGATCTTCCCTAATGCTTCCTTGACATGCTTGAAATCTGAATGCCTGCAGTTGAGTTCACATGCTTCCTTACACTCTACATTCTCTTCCTTGATCATCACAAACTGTTGTGCTCTGTCCAAAGTTTTGATCTGAATTAAATCCAAAGTAGCACATCCCTTTATGGCTTCCTCTATGTCCTGTGAGATGAAATGGACAACAGGAGAAAGTGAAAATATATCAGATGCTTTATTTTGAATGATTTAAGATTTCCATGGATCTTAAATTCCACTGACTGAAAAAAAAGAAAAGATTTCCAGTAGCTGTCTGCATAGTTGGGAAACCCCAGCAGAACTTTCTCTTGCCTTTTTGGAACATAGTTTTGTGAAGTGTATCAGGAAAATATATTTTAGGTCCGAGTATCAGGAAAACATGGCACATTCAAAAGGATAATTGAAAAGAATTTAACGAACGATGGAGGTGTGGCTACAGGTAAAGGAAACCAACACGGGATGGGGAGGCACCCAGGGCCTGGAGTTTTACCACCCATAGGCCTGAAGGGACAAGGGGAGGGAGGCTTTACCAGAACCCAGTGAGAGCTTGTGTTAGTGTGGCAGGGCTGCCGTGATAAAGCATTAATATCACAAACTGGGGGACTTGAACAACAGAAATTTATGGTGTCACCAGCTAGAAGTCTGAAATCAAGATGTTGGCAGGGTTGGTTCCTTCTTAGGGGTGTGGGGAAGAATCTGTTTCAGGCCTCTCTCCTTGCCTTATAGATGGCCATCTTCTCCCTGTCTCTTCACATCACCTTTCCTCCGTATGTGTGTCTCTCTATGTCCAAATATTCCCCTTTTATGAGGACACTGGTCACACTGGATAAGGTAGACAAGAGCATGTCCTAATAACCTCATTTTAACTTAATTACCTCTGCTAAGACCATGTCTCCAAGTAAGGACACGTTCTGAGGTACTGGGGGTTAGGACTCCAACATCTCTTTCTGGGCGGCCGGGGGCGGGGCGGAGGACACGATCAACCCATGTCAGAGCTGTAGCAGTGAGGAAGGCCCTGCGGACTAGCCGTGCACTTTGATGAGCCCTGCAGGGAGAGAGCAGGGAAATAAAGTCCCAACATCCTGGCCGGGTGCGGTGGCTCACGCCTGTAATCCTAGCACTCTGGGAGGCCGAGGCGCACGGATCGTCCTGAGCTCGGGAGTTCGAGACCAGCCTGAGCAAGAGCGAGACCCCGTCTCTACCAAAAATAGAAACAAATTAATTGGACAGCTAAAAATATATATAGAAAAAAGTAGCCGGGCATGGTGGCACATGCCTGTAGTCCCAGCTACTCGGGAGGCTGAGACAGTAGGATTGCTTGAGCTCGGGAGTTTGAGGTTGCTGTGAGCTAGGCTGACGCCACAGCACTCGCCCCAGGCAACACAGTGAGACTCTGTCTCAAAAAAAAAAAAAAAAAAAAGTCCCAACATCCTCCTCTCATCTTCTCAGGCTAGTGCCTCCCATTTTTTTTTTTTATTTCAGCATATTATGGGGGTACAGATGTTTAGGTTACGTATGTTGCCCTTGCCCACCCCCCCCAGCCGAGTCTGAGCTTCAGGTGTGTCCATCCCCGAGATGGTGCACATCGCACTCTTTGTGTATTAGTGCCTCCCATTGACAAACCCAGCTGGAAGTTAGATGACAAAGAGGCCGCCCAGGACACAGAGCAGGGAGGAGAAGGGCGGGAGAGTGGATCTGGAGGGCTGCACCGACAATATCCAGCACAGCCTGTCTGGGCAGTAAATACACCCAAAGCAGCTAGCACTTTCCAAGCAGGTAAGTCCACCTACTGGGCTCCCTGATCCCTGGAGAAGCTTGAGAACCAAAGCTGCTTGGAGATAACCCCCTTTCTGGCTTTGTTCTATAAAAGCTTAAGTTTCACAGGGAAATTGTGCTTGGGCAAAAGGTTGGGGGGAATAGGTGGAGGAAGTAAATGAATAAAGCCTTGGCTTGGTAGGGTGGGAAGAGAGGCAGTAGCTAGGAGGAACAAGAAGGTTGCAGATCGGTGATTCTTGAGGCAAGTAGGGGCCCTTGCTCTGCTCTCTGGAAGTGCTCTGGGGAAGCAGCAAGGTGTTGCAAACTCACCAAAATTCATCATGCCCAGCTCTTAGTTCTTTTTGGTTGGGAATGATGCCTGCCAGAGAAGCTTGACAAGGTGAGGATTTGCCTCCCCCACAAGCTCACTCCCAGGATATAAAGAAAACAAATTTTGTCTAAAATCTGCCACACACATACATTTGTTCAACATTCATTAGCGGGCAAGAATGAAATGGCTCCTATGGTCTGTTCTGTAAGTTCTATGAGGTCCCTACTCTCTGACCTTTGGGTGCTACAGCGATAGCATGCATGAAAGGTTTACTCAAGGCAAGGGCAACAGCATCCCAGAGCCAGGATTCTGTCGCCCTCATAGTAGGCATCAGGCAACCAGAGATGAGACTCCCTTATGCTTTGTTGTTTTGTTCCAAGCCAGATTCAGGCCACAGGTTTTATCAGAAACAGGTTTTCACTGGTAAAAAGAGTTGCTTGTTAATTTGTGTAATGGATGTTAGAAAAGGCTGTCATTGGCAACATTTGTGGTAGTCAATTACTCTGACATACTTTGTTGTAGCCACTTTGTGGCTAGAATATTCGCTAACCACAGGGGAATCGCTGATTAGAACACATGGTACAGCTGGGTATAACTTTCAGTAACTGGCACCTACAAGTGTCATTCTGTCTTTGCCAAAAGTTTTCATATGCCCAAATATTTAAAAAAAAATTTTTAGTATCAGAGTCTTGCTCTGTCATCCTGGCTGGAGTGCAGTGCCAATCATAGCTCACTTACAACTTCAAATTCCTGGGTTCAGGTGATCCTCCTGGCTCAGCCTCCCATGTAGCTGAGACTATAGGCGTGCATCACCACACCCGGCTAATTTTTTTGTTTATTTTTTGTAGAGCCGGGATCTCTCTTTGTTGCCCAGGATGGTCTTGAACTCCTGGCCTGAAGCGATCCTCTTGCCTGGGCCTCCCGAAGTGCTGGGATTACAGGCATGCACTACCACGCTCGGCTGATTTTTTTTTTAATTAATTATTTTTTCTTAGACATAAGTTCTTGCTATGTTGTCCAGGCTGTTCTTGAACTCCTGGGCTCAAATGATCCTCCCACCTCAGCCTCCCAAGTTGCTGGCATTACTGGTACGAGCCACCATACCTGGCTGTCAATTATTTTTTTAAGAAGTAAATTTATTTCTTTAAAATGACAATTTCAAAAAAAGAAGCAGTTTTGGAATCCAACATTAGGGGAAAGTAAGAAAATTTTAAAGCACATCGCCTCTGTGTGAGTTGTCAAAACAGAAACACGCTGGATCCTATCTAAGGTACTACAAGTACCAGAAGAACTTGCTCAAACATCCTTACCTTGAATAGGCTTCCCTTGCCTTGACTTGAAGAATGAATGCCAAAATATTTTAAAGTAAATTGTAAACGTCATGAGATGATGTGCCCCTAGGAGCTCCCAGGCCAGGCAAAGATGCTCCACTATCCTTGGCATGTCCAAGTGGTCATGCACACTTGGACAATGAAAATAACATCTTATTTGATCTTATCAAAAGTCTTTTCCTTGTTTTCTGAGCAGTGTGTAAACCCCCCAGACTCTGATGTGAACCTAGAGAAAGGAACTCTGTATGACTGGGATTTAATTCTCCAGTTTGGTGGGCTCACGGTCACAGTGAAGTCGACTTTGGAAGTATATAGAAAATAGACAACATGGCTTACACATTTGAGATCTGATTTCTACCTGCTATGCAATGTTGAATCCATTTTTTCTTTTCCTTCTTTCAAATACTTTCCACCATGTTCACCCTCATGACAAACATTTACACTCCAGGCATTGGACTAAATGCTGTGAGAAGCAGAGAAGGAAAGAGGTAGAACTGTAGGACTTAGCAAACTTTTATATAATAATTACTGTTTACTAGACACTGTTGTTCCTCAACCCTCAAACTCTGTGAGATAGGTACTGTTATTGTTTTCTCTGTTTGACAGTTGAAAAAACTGAGATACAATCAAGATCACACAGGCTAGTAAGAGGCAGGGTTTTGAATCTGGGCAGTAGGGCTGTGGAATTCATACTCTTAACCACACATTATATTACCTATCTAGTTTAGTGGGAGGATGAATATATAAATAGGTAAACACAATGCACAATGGTAGATGCACAAGGTACCATGGGAGCACAAAAAAGAGGCCCATTCAGCTCAGGAATTGAGAGAGGTGAAGAGAGAGGCACTCTTGGCTGAGGTGGCACGTGGGCAGAGTTGGGAAGTGTGAATAGGCATTAGCTGCACACAGAAGGGAGGAAGGGAAACTCCGGGCAGAGAACATGGCATGGTGCGTCGGGGAAACTGTAGACAGCATAGTGTCGCTGGAGTACGAAAAGCATGGGAGGAGTGGTGGGAGACAGTTTGTTCTACAGATGTTTACTGGGCTCCTTCTTTGTGCAGGCAGTGTGTTTGGTGCCGGGGGTACCAAATATCAGGGACAGGGCATCTAAGGAATTTGAGCTTTCAAACATTTTGCTCCCTTATCCACTAAAAAAAAATTTTTTTTTTGAGATGGGGTGTTGCTTTGTCACCCAGGCTAAGTAAAATAATTGTTTAAAACTACCCCTATGCAAAACACTCAACAAACCAGGACTAGAAGGGCATTTCTCAGCCTACTAAAGGGCATCTATGAAACACCCACAGCTAACATTGTATTTAATGATGAAAGACTGAATGCTTTCCCCCTATGATCAGGAACAAGAGAAGCAGGTCCACTCTCACCACTCCAATTTGGTATTGTATTGGAGGGTCTAGCCAGGGCCATTAGGCACGAAAATTAAATAAAAGGGGCCGGGCGTGGTGGCTTACACCTGTAATCCTAGATCTCTGGGAAGCCAAGGTGGGAGGATCCCTTGAGGTCAAGAGTTTGAGGCCAGCCTGAGCAAGACTGAGACCCTGTTCCTACAAAAAACAGAAAAATTAGCTGGGTGTGGTGGTGTGCGCCTGTAGTCCCAGCTACTATTGAGGCTGAAGCTGGAGGATCTCTTGAGCCCAGGAGTTTGAGGCTGCTGTGAGCTATGATGACACCATTGCACTGTAGCCCAGGTGATAGTGAGACTCTGTCAGAAAAAAAAAAAAAAGGAAACAGATTGGAAAGGGATTTGAAATTTTAAAATAAAACTGTTATATTACATTTTTGAATGCCATCCAATAGAATTTAAATATTACAGCAATTTGTTATACACCATCCATTTATATACATATATAAAGTAAAAGCACTCTTTTTAACTGTAAGGAATTTTACATTACTCCTTTTTCTCCTTGAACTTGTGTTTCTATTCCATTTTACCCACACAGAAGTTTATCCTCAGGTAATACAATTTACACTTGAAAGTCTTTTATCAATCATCTTATCATACTTTTGTGCCACACAAATATGCATTTACATTGAAATCTAATTTATAAAATCATTTGCTGGGATCTCAATCCTTTAAAAAATCCTTACCTATCATTACAAGTATTATTATTACATGATTAATCAAAGTAACATATAGCATCATGCAAATGAAATTTTAAATGCATTTTAGTAAGTGATTTTTCTTGCGTCCTAAATCATTCCATTCCTATTTTTTGGCTAAGAAAACTTATTCACATAAAATAAGCAGATGGGAATGGAAAGGGTTTTGCCATAGCAATACCATTCCATTCTTTTGGAATTCCTTCCAAATAATGTGCCCCAAATCACACAGTAATAGTCAAAATTCATTTTAATGACCCATCAACTGACAACTCCAGGGGTCCTTATTTAATTTTGTTGAAATCAAATAATTGGAAGCCATCTGACTTGCAAAAAGACATGTTACCCAGCCATTAAAGTTACTTTCCTCATTTAAACACCGGTATTTCATTATGTTCCTTTATTTAGACCCCTTGGAGATTTTGGTGCCCCTTGGCAATGCACCTGAGATGTGCTGGGTAGGGAGAGGCCTTTGTTTTCCTTTGTCTGCTTGCTTGCTAGTTTTGTCTGCCCCCACCACAGCTTGGAATAATAGCTCTGTAAAGGCTGGGATGTTTGACTTTTGCTCACTGCTGTATCTCCAGGGCCTAGAAAGGTGTCAGATACATAGTAGGTGCTCAATAAATATATGTGGGATGTTATGAACCAATGTAAAAACTGCCAGTCTCTGGGCGTGTACACGGGGGGGAAAGGAGAGGAGGCAAAGAGACAGAGGCACCCAGGGCACTGATGGGGGTTTCTCGGTCCAAAGGCACCAAAAGGCCATCTTTCCCAGATCACAGAAGCAGCATGGGGTAAAGGCCTAATCTTTGGGATCCCATGTGGGTTTGAATTCTGACAGTGACACTGAATAGCTGTGACTTTGGGCAAACTTCTGGTCTTAGATTCTTTTCCTGGATAAAAAGGATAATTGTCCCTACCTCAAGCAGAGGCAGTGGAGGAAGTGCCAGTTAAATATGGGAATGCCTGTCAAGTATCTACACCATCTCATGCACTCAGTAAATATGAGTTGTCCTTCATTCCAATGCTGCCAGCAAAACTGAATTTGCTTTTTAGTTTTGCATAAACTAATAATAAACCTCTAAATCCTGCCCAGCTGAAGTGTGGATTTTTTTAAAATACAGAAACAAAATTGGCAAAAATTGAACTAAGATTTACTTTTTTTCCACATCTGGGATATAGTATGCAGCTATAGTTGAACAAGCAGTGTTCAGAAGCTGCTGTGAAACAAGCCAGCAGGTAAAAATAAAAGCCGCACCATTATACTAAATTAGAGGTTTTTGAAAAATCCAACTAGTTTTCACCCTGAGCAGAGGTTGCCTAATTGGTGTAGAATCTGATAAATTCCAAGAAAGTTTAGCTTTGCTTTAGATCCTAAGTTCCTTATTTGATCGCTGTATATCAATACATAGCTGTTTGTAACGTTCTTTATTTGGAAATTTGAGATAATCGAAATACCAATGTCCTGCCAGTTTAAGGGAACATTGCAGAGCTGAGCTTTGAGTTACTGTGCGAGATTTTTTTTTCCATGCTGTCATTTGTAATATGTTTTGTGAGAATCCTTGGGATTAAAGTTTTGGTTACAAAAAAAAAAAAAGTAACACAGAGAGAAAGTGTAAATAAAATAAAAGGGAAAAATGAAAAAATAAATAGAGCATCAGTTTGCTATGGGACAACTTCAAGTGGACTACTGTACATATAAGTGGAGTTCCTGAAGGAGAAGGGAGAGAGAATAAATATTTAAAGAAGAATGGCCAAAAATTTTACCAACTTGATGAAAACTGTAAACCAAAAGATCCCAAAATGGTCCTTCCAAGTATTGAGATTCTATGACCCCAAGATTATTAACAACCCAGAATTATGCCATCACTTTCTCTATTTCTGCTGATAAATGAGAGTTGAATCGAGATCCAATATAGTTGAGTCCTTGAGCTTTGTGACACCTAACATATTTAGAGACAGCTACCTCGGATCACTTTATTTTTTGACCAGTCTCTTCCAAACCTACTTTTCTGCAGTTCCAAAGTTCTATGAAATCAACTTAGATCTTCACACATAAAAATCATACCTAAGGGAAGCTGCTTTGAGGGTTTTTGTTTTGTTTTGTTTTTTGTTTTTGTTTGTTTTAGTAATGGGGAAAAATTTGTGCTAAGACATTTACACTTGCAGATTCAGTCTTTGCCTGTTTTTAAGTCTTTAGAATTTTTCTCCAGTTTTTAATTAGGGAGATAAAACCATGATGACCATGCTGTAAAAAGTGAGCGAACTAATTCAAACTGTACCATTTTGTAAAGTTTGAAATGTCTTAGAATTTCAGGTAATCTACATTTTGAAAGAAGACTTAACTCTTAAATTGTTCATCACTTTATCCTTTCTTTAATGCCATACTATTTATAATTGGTTAACCATTTTTCTTTATACTTTAGGAGGGATTGGTTGCTATGGGTTTATACCAGAATATATATAACTATATGGAGTGTGTGTGTATGTGTGTGTGTGTGTGTGTGTGTGTATTTTTCTTTTTTTTTTGAGATAGAGTCTTGCCCTGGCTAGAGTGCAGTGGTGTCATCGTAGCTCACAGCAACCTCAAACTCCTGCACTCAAGCGATCCTCCTGCCTCAGCCTCCTGAGTAGCTGGGACTACAGACATGCACCACCATGCCCGGCTAATTTTTTCTAATTTTAGTAGAGATGGCGTCTCACTCCTGCTCAGGCTGGTCTTGAATTCCTGACCTCAAGTGATCCTCCTGCCTTGGCCTCCCAGAGTGCTAGGATTACAGGCATGAGCCACTGGACCCAGCTTAAGTTTTGTTTTTACCCATGGTCACCACTCTTGGTTTCCCATTTGGCTCTGCCCTCCTAGCATTCATTGGAATTTACTTTAAGTCTAACTCTTACTCACCCTTCAGATCCCAGGTCATATGTCATTACCATAGGAAGAACTTTTTTGACACCCAAGACTAGGTCAAGTCATCCCAAAGTATGCTCTCAGAGTTTCTTGTATTTTACCTGCAAGGCACTTTTCAAAATTATTTTTGTCATCTGTTCTGCTCATCCTATATCTTCAGCGCCTGGGACAGTGCCTGGCACATAGTAGGAATTCCATAAATGTGTTCAGTCAACATGAAGACAACGAAGCTTGTGATCCGGAAGGATCCCTACTTCTTTTTGTAAATATGAGGTCATGTTGTATATAACCTTGGCCTAGTTACAAAACTTCAGTCTCAGTTTATGTATGTGTAAATTGGGATAATATTGTTTTATCTACCTCACAGTTTGCAGTGCTATGCATGTAGCAGATGCTTAACAAAAATTCTTGTAGAATGAGTGCATACATATGCTATCTCCATGATAAGAGACATCTATATTTTGACAAAGATTTCTTTCATTTAACAAACAAGAGAAATTGAGTACCCAAGCAGGAGGAGTCAGGTTTATTGAGTTGAAAATAAAATTCAGATTTCATATACTTTTCCTCTTATTACTAACACTATCCCTGGTGGTCTAGTGGTTAGGATTAAAAAAAGAAAAAATAATACTAGACATTTTTTAATGGGGAAGGGGGGAATTTTTTGAATGGATTTGGACAAAATTAGTAGTGATTGACTTTTCCAACTCCTAGGGAGTTTGTGGCTGTCATAGATTTTAACTAAGTTTGGTCCACCAAGAATGCAGATTCCAGACTGCCTATATCTTAAACACCTGCAAGAAAGAAGCAGCGGTGGATGTGGATCTGAAGACAAGAGAGGGTTCCATAAAGCTATCATCCCCGTAAGTTGGCACAGCTAGTTGGCCTGGTGAAACCAAAAGCAGGATAAGATCTTGACTTCTGGGAGTAACAGCAAAAGTGCTTTCAGCTTAGCAGGCCCTTGTACTACAAGCCTCACAGGCTGCCTTACCTTTGGCCTGGCTTAGCCTGCCTATTTCCTCCATTTCCCCATCAGTGCCGTGAAGATACCTCGCATATAAAATACAAATGCTACTCGGTTTTCCTTTTTCTCGCTCATCTCTTCTCCACTGTGTCCACTCCCTCCTGGAATCCCTCCCATTTGACGTTTCCTTAGGGATACAGAACACAGAGAAGAGAGGAGGTGCAAGAAGGATCCGAATGTAACTAAAGTCATATATTTTATTCGAGTCTCATCTCTTCGAAGAAAGGGGAACGGAGACGAGAGGAGTAAGTTAGAGATGGTCTGGCACAAACCCCAGAGACAGATACAAGGTATGTGAAGAAGGAAATCCATCCCTAGAATATCTGCCGAAGGTGAAAGGCGGGGAGCCTGGACAGGGAATTCAGAGATAATTGCTGGCAGCTAGTAATGTGATGTGGGAGGATGCTCCCAGTGCTGAGCAAGGAAGGCCAGCAGGAGGAGGAGTCACAAAGCAAGTACTGCCAGTTTTAGCTAGTCTAGGTCTCTTGACTGAGCCACCCTTTGGGCGGGAGGATTGGCCAACGTTATCTGAGTACTTATTTCCAGTTCATCTCCCAGGCATCCTCATTGCTGTTGCCCTCAGATGAGTATGGATCCATCTGGTGCCGTCTCCTCTCCCCTGACCGTGTCTGAGGCTGCTGAGGCTGAGAAGGGGGCGAGGGAGCCACAGGCTGATACACAGGCTGGTAGTGCTGCCGAGACAAAGTGTGAGCCCTTGGCCTGGATTTGGGCCCCGGCTCCAGCTCCAGATCGGTCTCGGTCTCAGTCAGGGGCTCGGCCTCAGGCTCAGTTTCAGGCTCCTGCTCAGGCTCAGTTTCCAGCTCTGGCTCTGACTCAGGTTCCAGCTCCTGATCCAGGTCAAGGTCTAGATCCAGCTCGGTCTGTTGTTCTGACTCCATCATGCGCTCCAGCTGCAAATCTAGCTCCGACTCCTCTTCTGCTGGCTCCAGGGTCCTGGCAAAGCCTGGACGTGAATATTTTGAGCTTTCCGGAAGAGTCCTGCTCATTTGATGTCTTGAGTGGTCAGTCTGAAATACACACAATCAGATGGGTTAAAATTTCTAACTTTTCAGAAGTCAAAGAATTTCAGAATACAGCAGGACTTAAGGTATAAGAACTATGGGTTTCCGGCAAAGTAGAAAATATTTCTTGCCTAAATCTGCTTTTCATCCTCTTTGTACCCTCTGGTTTCTCAGTTACTTACTATTTTTCAGACTCAATCAGTCCCTAACTTAGGTCTCTCTGGCTTTTCTAGCTAGGTCGGATTTCATGATCGACCATTTAAACAGCAATGGTCTTTTTTTTTGAGACAGAGTCTTACTCTGTCACCCAGGCTAGAGTGCCGTGGTGCCATCATAGCTCACTACAACCTCTAACTCCTGGGCTCAAGCAATCCTCCTGCCTCAGCCTCCTGAGTAGCTGGGACTACAGGTGCATGCCACCATGCCTGGCTCATTTTTCTATTTTTAGTAGAGACGGGGTCTTGCTCTTGCTCAGGCTGGTCTTGAACTCCTGACCTCGAGCAATCCTCCCGCCTCGGCCTCCCAGAGTGCTAGGAGTACAGGCATGAGCCACCGCGTCCAGCCGGCAATGGTCTCAACATTCTTAAACATCTTGTCTTCTTGCTCTTACTTGTCTTGCCAGTCCCCAGTGCAATCCTTGACAGGGCATGTAAGGCATTTGTGACCTGGCCTTTTGCCATGTTCTTTAGTTTTATCTCCAACTGTGGTCCCCGCCCTTCGTTTTAGCCATAAAGTTACCCAGTGTTGCCTGACTACTGCTTACCTTTGCTGGCGCTGCTCTCTTTGCCTGCCTTGTCCTTCTCCATCTCGTCCACATACACTTATTCATCATTCCAGAGCCAGATCAAAGATGACCAGCCAGGATCACAGCTTCCTTTGTGTTCCAGCCATACCTCACTCACACTTCTATCAAAATATCAGTAATGCATTGCCTTATTTATTTACGAACCTGTCCCTTACTAGCCTCTAAGCTCCTTGAGGTTGGGCAGTGCAGTTCTGGATGTCCCCAGTAGCAGCCACTGAGCTTGTCACACACCAGGTGCTCACAAAGCTTGGTGGGTAACTCAGCCTTGCAGCAGCATTCCACAAAATTCACCGCTTTCACCCTTCCTGAAACATTTTCTTCTCATCCACCAGATGACACTCTGCTTTTCCTCCTTCCTTCCTGGTTGCTCTTCTTGGTCTCTTTGCTATCTCTTCTACTTCTACCAGACTTCTAAAAGTTGGTATGGCCCAGGGCTTGATCCTGGGCTCCCTTTCTTCTCCATCTACACTCTACCTGCTGCCCCTCACCTGTAGGTAATTTTATTTAGACCCATAATTTTCATTACTATCTACATGCTGATGACTCTTTGGTTATAACCCTCCCCCTGATCTCCAGGTTCACATATTCACTTCCATTCTTTTTTTTTTTTTTTTTTTTTTGAGATAGGGTTTCGCTCTCTTGCCTAGGCTGGAGTGCAGTATCGTGATCACAGCTCACTACAGCCTTGAACTCCTGGGCTCAAGTGATCCTCCTGCCTCAGTCTCCCAAGTAGCTGGGACTACAGGCATACACTACCACATCCAGCTAATTTTTAAATTTTTTATAGACACGAGGTATCGCTATGTTGCCCAGGTTGGTCTTGAACTCCTTGCCTCAAGCGATCCTCCCACCTTGGCCTCCCAAAGTGCTAGGATAACAGGTGTGAGCCACCACACCCAGCCATACTTCCATTCCAGACATCTCCACTCTTACATGTTTAATGAGTGATCTTGACTTTAGTACATACAAAATAGAACTTGCTCCTTTCCTAGTCGTCCCTATCTTAAATGCCAGAAAAAAAATTGACATATTTAATACCAAGTCTCAATATAAGTCCTGATAAGAATGTTGGTAAACTAGAAAAATGTTTTTTAAAACACAGTAAAGGGCCAGGCGCGGTGGCTCACGCCTGTAATCCTAGCACTCTGGGAGGCCGAGGTGGGAGGATAGTTCTGAGCTCAGGAGTTCGAGACCAGCCTAAGCAAGAGCGAGACCCCGTCTCTACCAAAAATAGAAAGAAATTAATTGGACAGCTAAAAATATATATAGAAAAAATTAGCCGGGCATGATGGCGCATGCCTGTAGTCCCAGCTACTTGGGAGGCTGAGACAGTAGGATTACTTGAGCCCAGGAGTTTGAGGTTGCTGTGAGCTAGGCTGACGCCACGGCACTCGCCCCAGGCAAGAGAGTGAGACTCTGTCTCAAAAAAAAATAAAATAAAATAAAAAATAAAAAATAAAAACACAGTAAATAATGTCGATCTTAAACCATCGCTACTAACCTTAATAGAACATAAGCAGCTTTTTTTGTTAAATTCAGGAGTAAGATAAGACTCATCACTATTGCCTAAATTATTCTGAGAGATCCAGCTAATGCAATAATATATTGAAATAAGAGTTCTAACAGTTAGAAAATAAGAGATTAGTATTATTTTTAGAAAATATTTTCCTATCTAAAAAACTCAAAAGAATTAACAATGAAACTTCTTAGGACTAGTAAACTAACTCACAAAGGTGGCCAAATAATTTAATAAAAAATCAATGTGTTTCCTATTTGCTAGCAATTGCCAGTTAGAAAACATAATGGAAAAGAAGATTAATTTTAAAAAGAAATAAAAATGTAAAACATATGAAGTATCTAGGATTTATTTATATGGAGAAGGTCACAAACCTTACTATGAATAAAACATTTGAAAAGACAATATATGTAGAGACAGTTCATGTTTCTGGATAAGAAGAATGAATACTATGAAGATATGAATTCTCAAGTTACTTTAAATTTTTAATGTAATTCTAACAGAAATTCCAACAGGATTTTTTGGGGGGATGGGGGCCTGACAAAAGATTTAAATGTTGGTTTGGGAGAATAAATTGGTGAGAATTACTTAGCAAATTTTGCAATAGAACACTGATGACACAGGACTTCTTAACCAAATGTTAAAGTGTATTATAAAGCCATAGTGATCAAACCAGTGTGATACTGAAGCTATGCAGAATGATGAAACCAAACACTGAGCTAGAAATAGACCTTAGTTTTCATAAGAATATAATATTTTATGAAAATAACATATCAAATCAGTGGAGGAAAGGAGGTTTATTCGATAAATGGTTAAAGGGTGCCATGGTTTGAATGTGTGGCCTCCAAAATTCACATTGAAACTTACTCCCCTTTGCGGTGGTATTAAGAGGTGAGGTCTTTTGGAAGTGATAGGAATGAATGTGGGAATGGATTGGTGCCTTATAAAAGGGCTGGAAAAACTAGCTCAGGCCTCTTTGCCCTTCTGCCTTCGCCATGTGAGGATGCCGCTGAGACAAGGTGGAACAAGCCCTTGCCAGACACCCCGAACCAGCTGGCACCTTGACCATAGATTTCCCAGCTCTAAAACTATGAGAAATAAATATCTATTATTACAAATTACTCAGTCTCAGATATCTTTTATAGAGCACTGATGAACTATTAATAAGACAGATAGTCTATAGCTTGAAATGGTTAGCTATATAGATAAAAAATAAAGATTGCTCAACAGCATGCACTGAAATACATTCTAGCTAGGGTAAAGAGTATAACATACAAAAAATGAAAACATAAAAATCTAGAAGAAAATATGTCATTATGTATTTACTTTCTAAATGGAAATGACTTTTTTTCTTTCCCCCCGCCCCCGAGATGGGGGGTTTCGCTCTGTCACCCAGGCAAGAGTGCACTGGTGCGATCATAGCTCACCATAGCCTTCAATTCCTGGGCTCAAGGGATCCTCCTGCCTCAGCCTCCCAAGTAGCTAGGACTAGAGGTGCACGCCACCATGACAGGGTAATTTTTTTTTCATTTTTTGTAGAGACGGGGTCTCGCTATGTTGCCCAGGCTGGTCTCAAACTCCTGGACTCAAGCAATCCTCCCGCCTCGGCCTCCCGAAGCGCTGGGATTACAGGCGTGAGCCACCACGCCCAGCCAGGAGTGATTTTCTAAATAAAAAACAAATGGGGGGGGGCAGCAAAAAAAAAAAAAGCAAATGGAAAATAGAAAAGGAAAGATTAATAGACATAAATTTATAATATGTAAAACCAAATATGTCAAGGTGTCATAATCACAGATAAAAATAAAATAGAGAAACTTCCATTTATAGTAAAAAGCAGACTATATAATTCAGACCAACCCTCCCACTAAGGACAACTAGAAGAGCTGGGTAAACTATTTAAAAAAAAAAATTCTGCTTGAAGGTGCTGTAATGCTAAAAAGGTCATCAAGAATTATCAGGTCAAGATTTGGGAAAAGGCAAAATCTAGAAAGGTGAATCAGGCGTTTGGGGCCACTTTTTGTCCTGGGGGGGTATTTGATGATCTAGAAGTGGCCCATATATGCTGAGCAATGCTTTTGACAGCTTTAAGCATTGCAAAAATTGGATTCCGGGGCCTGACAAGGGAGGGGCTATGGTGAACCTTTCCACAGACTGCAACTGGGCTTTGGGTCATCTGGATGGCCCAGAAAACCTCAACTCCTGAAGTCAGATCAAAGAGATCCTGGATTGCTAGTGCCTCCAGGTATCTGGCAGAACAATCAAATTCTTTCTGGAAGTAAAATATCATCCTCGGCCTCAAATTATTTCTATAAACATTTTCCAAATTCAATGTCGGGCACACACGGCTTTGACAGTGGGGGATGCATATTGAATCGCTGAGGCAGTAGTTCTCAAAGTGCGGTTCCTGCACCAGCAGCATCACCGTTACCTGGTAACTTGTTAGCAGTGAAAATTCTCAGGTCCCACTGAAGACCCGCTGAATCAGAAACTCAGGGGATTGGGACACAGCGGGGTCCGGCAGTCTGTGTTTTAACAGCACATTTAGGTTATTCTGGTGTTTACTAAAATTGGAAAACCAATGGAAGTCTCTAAGCGTAAAAAGGCCCACTTCTGGTCAGAGAGACAGACAAAAGAAGTCCTGCTCCACGTGGGGGTGAACCTAACGAGCCTGGAGGTTCCTTCGAACTCAAAGGTTTTATGGTTCTGTGATTTTATAGATGGGAGTGTAGTGTAGAGCTGAATGGAAAAAATACGTGCAAATGTAGCTATCAGGGAAAAAGCTGTTCTGGAAAAGCAGAGGCACGTAACTTGTGAGAATTTTCAACAAAGCAAGGGAAATCGTTAGTAATGATACATTAGTTTTTAAAAAAAAATAATAAAAAGGCTGTGTTTTATAAGCCTGGGTATCTTTTACTTCTTGGAATTTTTTAAAGACACATTACTCTGGTAATACTTTTCTTGTCATAAAAAGTTCAAATGTTACTGAAATGTAGTAAGTCAAGGAATCAGGGGTTTAATTAAAAATGATTTCTAGTTATTAGACAATATTTTGGTGCCCATCTGTGTTTTAATTTACTTTTCTTGGGAAACCTTTAACCTATACTGATTTAAAATACTGAAGTAGGCCCGAGTCTTAACTTCGTATTATTAAATGACTAAAAATTCTGATTTATATATCATTCTCCTTTGCATTTAGTCGGGTTAAGTAAACCTCTTACTACTCCCAATGTAAATAACAGCCATAGTCTTACCCTGGCAGGTATAAAGCTCTGCTGGTTCATCAGTGTTATTATTCATCCCAAGGGTGGGGTGGGGGTGGGTTTGAAAGGTATAGCCAGGGGACATTTAAAATATTCAGCAATGGGTAACAGGCAGTAGCCAAGACTGCTGTAGAAGGATCCCCGAGGCCTCCACTTGGTTGGGTAAAGCCTGTGTTTAGCAGGGGAAATGACCGAAAGGGACCCGGATGCCATGGCAGTGGGGCACTTGGTGGTTCAGGCCCACTGCTGTTTACCAGCTGGTAAGGGAGCGTTTCAACATCCCAAATTCTGGCGCGGCTACGCTAAAATACCTTTCGTGGACATTGTTCATCTCTATCTGACTGGGCGTCTGCTCCCGCTATCCACCCCCAGCCCCACCTCAACCCCTGCCCCGAGCCCCGTGCTTTGTCTGTTTGTCCAACCTTGTCTGATTCTGAGTAGGTTTCCTGTATCACTGTCTCAGATTCATCCACGCTTAAATCGGAAGGCTCTGGAAACTTCCTTGACAAGGCAAACAGCACGGCGTCATGGATGCTGAGGAACAGCTGGGCCTTGGTGATGCCAGCGTCAAAGAAATCATTCCTCTCAAATGCCCTGACCACAGAAGCTACAAACCAGACCCGGAACACACACAGTGTCAGACACCTGGGGAGCTGAGGACCCGGGGTGCAAAACATCCCTCTTATAGGGTGAAGGATACTCACAGTGACACCCTGCAATGAGCACCAAAATGTTGGCGTTCTGGAAAGCATTGCACATCTGCGAGGAGAGAGTAAATCAGCATCAGAGAGAGTCACACTCACAGGAAAAGGCATTCTAAGTTGTTGAGTTTCGAAGTCCCTTTGGCCATTCACTTGTCTGGGGTATGTGTACCTTTGCATCCCCATTCAGCCCTACAAACATTTGATGAGCGGACTTCCTTATGCCAGAAAATGTCTGAAGTGCTAGAATACAAAAGAGAATCAGACTGTCTCACGTGGGGGCGGGGGTGAGAGAGGGCTGCTCGAAGTCTCAAGAGGGGAAACGGTTCATGTCGAGAGAAGATGTTCACATGGGAAAAGCCCTAGGGTGTGACGGAGACGTCTGGAGGGTAGTCAGGAGCAATGACATCATGGTGTCAGTGCTCAGCGGCTGCAAGTGACCCCTTCTCCCTGACATTCACTGAGCAGAGGAGGCAAGATCCGGCCCAGACAGGGTCAGGTGATCCCGTAGGGACGAATTCAGAAACCCTGAGGGTCCCATCCAGAGCTAGTCTGCAAAGTGGAGTTTGACTTTAGTAAAACATCAGGTATTTAGCATCAGATTAGTAAAAATCAGATGCTGACCTCAAGTCTACCTGAGCCAGTAAGTACACTCTGGGGCAGTAAATCTCGACATTCAGTTCAAAGCCAGTCAGTACCAGCCTTAGCACTCCAAGAGTGAGTAAACGCCAACCCTGGCACTAAGGAAAAGCATCAAAAGAAACAAAACAGACCTTGCTTTTTTCAGTGTTAAGTGGAAATAAGAAAGCCATTTTTGATCATGTGGTAAATTATACAATCATTCTGTTAGGGCCACAGTAGACATGCTCTAAATGGCAAGCAGTGGGAAAGGGAAATCCCATGAATTAGGAAGAAGCTTAATCTGAGTGGTGGTTTCCAATTAGAATAGACCGCTGGGGTTTTTCTTAGTAGATTTAAGTTTTCAATTATAAAGTAAACAAAACATGACAACTTCCTCCAATAACACAGTGTTCAGGATGCAGTGTATAGAGCTATTACAAAGGGAACGAAGTAACCTGCATTTTTAGAGTGCGAATGTGCCCTACGGATCTCTGAAGGCCGCAAGGCAAAGGTGTCTGACGTTGCCTCCATTTGGGGATGGAGCACAAAGTCATCAACATGGGCCAGGGGTGGATGGGTGATGCCAAGGACCAGAACATAGGGTACCTTGACAAAAAGGGGAGGCAGGACAGGAGAGACAGCAGAGGAGGGCATAAATGCACTATGGAACGGAGGGAAAGAGTGATTAAAGTCAGATGCTTAAAGTTCAAATGCTGGACAGGCCACTTATGAGCTGTGAGTCTTAGACTCTTAGGAGAAAATATAGCTTGTTTCTCAAGGCGGTTGTGAAAATTAAATGAGACAGTATATATACATGTGCCCAACTCGGTCTGGGATGTAGCCGGCATTCCACAATGTGGGTTGAATGAAATCTAAAGTAACAGCTACAGTATGAGGCCGGGAGAAGAGAACAGGGCCAGGACAATGACCTAAAATGGAAAAGCCCAAAGGACAGGAGATTATCAAGGATATTTGAATCTGAAAACGGGACGGGAAAAAAGGATCTCCTGGATGGGAGAGATCTTAATATTAATGTCTTCCAAACTTCTCATTTTATAGATGAGGAAACCGAGACCCAGTGCAATTTAGTAACTTGCCTTGGTCAGACTGACAGCGAACAGCAAAGCCAGGACAAAGCACACATCCCAGACCACCAACAGACTTCTTTCTGCTGTGAAAAGCTTCCTATTGCCTCAGACCAAAGAGG
Source organism: Indri indri (assembly GCA_004363605.1). NCBI lineage: Eukaryota > Metazoa > Chordata > Mammalia > Primates > Indriidae > Indri > Indri indri. The sequence continues at coordinate 39,767 of RJWJ010012203.1, forward strand.
AGCTGGACTCACTTAAGAGAGAATCATATTCCCCTAAGGAGTAAGAAAGTATGATAGGATAGGATCTGAGGCTAAAAGAAGGAAAACCAGTCAAAAGAGTGTATCTCATGCAAAAGTGGGCGTAGAGCAGAAGTGAGTGTTCGTGTTCAGGTGTTTAAACCCAAGCCACTGCCAACATGGGCGAGAGTGAGGTAGAGTGCTGTACGCTGAAACGAGCTGGCTGAAAAGAAATACTGTATTTATGAGACATTAAACAATGCAATCGATGTGATTAGTTGTGCACCTAAACGGTACTGCATAAGGAGAGAAATGAGAACTGTCATAGAAACCCGTGAGAAGTCAGGACCCAGGGACACCGCTGTTGAAGGAAAATTCTTCTCTGTTCTTTTTGCCTGAGGATGCAGGCGATGAAGGGGCAAGTGGGGAAGGCCCTACATGTGCTAGACAGGCAGCCCCAAGCTGAGTGTCACTTCATCACAGCTTCTTCACGGCTGAGTACAGGACAGCCTGGTGCCTCTCATAGTGCTTGGTGCAGAGCCGCTGAACAGTGGAAAATTCTGGCAGGAGGGGGACTCCTGCTAAAGCCTCCCCAGGACTTACCTGTCTTAATATGACCAAAGCCCATGGATCCACGTAATGCACCATGGAGAAATCCAGGATGATGGTGTGGGTGGGCGGCAGCAACTCATCTGAGTAGGGGATCAGCGATCTGCTCCTCCCTTGACTTTCCGCAGAGTCGGCCCCTGGGAGGGAGCTGTGTCTGGGCCTTTCCTTCTGAAGCCAAACTTCCTCCGCGTCCTCATAGTTTTGCCCTTGATTTCTTTGCGTCAAGGACGATGCCATGTACGGGACTTGGTCTTCAGACGTGCTTTGACTCGTGTTCCGATCATGGACACGTGAGCAGTGAATCAGGTTAACAGAGGAGGAATCGCGATCCGCTTTATTTTCAAATCGTTCTGTGTAAGCAATCTGGGACAACAGAGTTAAGGGGGGACTGTGATGAGACTCAGCTGAGGGCCGGAAGTACTTGGCAACTATGCCGTTTCTGCCAGTTGACTTCCCTCTCTCTTAGGAAACTTCTCCCCAGGCTAGGCACTGTGCATTTTCTACTTGGATGTCTCACCGCCACTTCAAGCTCATGACTAAAGCCACGTTCATCCTTCCTATCCTTACCACTCACAGCATCCCCCTCCCAACTTCCTATGTCCATCAACGACATTAGCATGTCCCAGTGAGCCTGACTCAACACCATCTTTGGTTGATTCCTTTCCTTCATCCCTGGGTCTCAGTCTCTGGTGCCTACTAATACTTTGTATGAAGTATTCTTTTCCATCAGTCCCTTTTCTCAGCACCTCCTTCTTTTATCAGTACGGCAGTCCTCCGTCAGACTTAAGAAGACAAAAATCACTTGAGCAAGGCTGTCTTTACCTCTCAAGCTCCTAATAGGCCTAGAGTGCCGGCTATAGCTTAAGGACAGTACCAAGGACCAGGAAGACAATGACATGCAAGATGTGAAACTGGACTCTGCATTCACAGGAACCAGACTCTACCTAGGGAGAGTGCACATGTTCATTAAAAGGATAAATATGACTGGGCCTGGTGGCTCACGCCTGTAATCCCAGTGCTTTGGGAGGCTGAGGCAGGAGGATTGCTTGAGGCCAGGAATTCAAGACCAGCCTGGGAAATATAGTGAGACCTCATCTCTACAAAAAATAAAAGAAAAATTAGCCAGCATGGTGGTGCGTGCCTATAGGGCCTGCTATTGAGGAGGCTGAGGCAGGAGGATCGCTTGAGCCTGGGAGTTGGAGGCTGCAGTGAGCTATGATTGTGCCACTATACTCTAGCCAGGGTGACAGAGTGAGACCTGGTCTCTCAAAAAAATAAAAAATAAAATAATAAATAAAAGGATCAATAATAATAATTATGGACAAGAACTGTAAGGCACATGGAAAAATGGAAAGAATTTATTTGCTAGAGTGGTATAATTCTAGGTGATGTTTCTTTAAAAAAATCTGTTATCATACAATGTTCCTTGTGAAATAAATTTTAAAACTTTAAAAATAAAACTATACAAGGTAGTATATATTGTATAGCAAAAAAAAAAAAAAATAGTGGTGTGGACAGATGATAACAGTATAATTCGAAGGAGAGACCTGTTCCCAAGGCTCCAAGGTTACTGAGGCCAGGCCTTTGGGGAACCAGGGAAGGTTGGCCCAGTGGCAGGGCGTAAGCTCCTCCAGGCAGAGGGAGTTCTCTGTGAGCTCTCCTTTTCTCTCTTTCATCTACCGTACATCCTTATCTTCCTTGTAATCCCCTCATGCCATGTCTACCTGACTTTACTTCCCAGGCCAAGCCTCTTAACCTGAGAACATCACACATTTCTACCTTGGTGTCTTTGTCCAAACCTATCCCTGGACTGGGAATCCTGTTTTTCCTACCCAACATCAATCCAAGTTTCTCTTTCTGGCCCAGCACAAGTCCATTGCTACCATGAAGAAGTTTTTTTGTTGGTGTTGTTGTTTTTAATGCCAGTAAATGTTTGTAAGTTTCTCTGACTTTTGAGCTCATGCCAATCTCCCCTTACCTGGAGTCTGAGAGTTGTTAGAATCTAAACTCACAGTTTAGAAGATAGCAATATACTGTATTGTATGGTTCACTGTCCTATTTTGTCCATTTTTTTTTTTTTTTTTTTTTTTTTTTT
>RJWJ010012204.1:0-42544 GCA_004363605.1 Indri indri
AATTATCACTGCAGATCCAGAAAGTTCAGAGGAAAAGGCCACATATATTACAGTTCAACACCTGGACAGGTAAGAAACACTTTCTCCTCCATGGTCCAATCACCAAGACCTGTTTAGTTAGGAGGAGATCAAAGACACCCATGTAAACACCAAGGAGCCCTTTGACCTCTGCCTCCGCTAAATTCTACCTTCTATCCTTGGATAAATGCTCCTAACTGACTTTCTTCCAGGTAACGCCGTGAGAGTGAAAACAACATGTGTAGAATCTCAGAGCTGGAAGAGTTTCCAAAGGAGATACAGGGCAGCTCCCCGCACGGAGGTGGGAAGACACTTAAATCATCCCAGGCAGATGGCTATCTATTCCTGGTTTTAAAGATCTCCACGGATTAAACTTCCCCATATTCCTTGGTTACCCGTTTCGGCGTTTAATCCCTTCTTTATACTTATGTCCATCTTTATGACCAACTGAACTTTTTCTCTTGCTACAATTTAAAAGTATTTCCTTTTACTTGGTCTCCTGTGAAAGTAAAGAACATCTGTTCTGCATCTTCCATATGATTACCTTTCAAATGCTTGAAGACGGTTAAATCACCCCTCAGTCTTCCCCCCTCCAAGCTAAACAGCCCTGATCCCGCTGAGTCCTCGCAGGAGCCGGCCCCCACTCCTCACATCACTTCTGCTGACCTTCGCTGGACCTGCTCCAGAGTCTCCACGTTCTTGCCAAACGCAAAGACCAAAAGCGAACACGGCAAAAATGCCAAATAAAGCAGAAGGATTACTTTCCACTTCCGTATCCCTCTCTTGATAAAACATTCCAAGTGGTCTGCTTGCCCTTTTGCCCAAAAATATTGTGCTCTTTCTAAGCCTCTTGGCTTTGTGATCCTACGTGTGCCATTATCTCCGGCACCTTTCTCCAAGGCTCAGATCAGATTTCAGGTGCTTCCGATAATTCCTGTCACTAAGGACAAAATTTAGAAGCTCGCTGCTTTGGAACATTGTCCTACCTTCTATAAAAGCTAAAATAGAAAAGCTGTGAAAACAAAATCAAAATTCTTGAAATCCATGAAATAACCGTCAAGATTTACATCTCGGTGACATTTAAGAAACGTGTTTTCTTCATGATCCATACGCAGAAATCCATTGTCTTTTAATTCAAAAATGATGTAATCTAACAAGCTATGTACAAGTATTTGACAAACAATTGCAACAACAAAACAAATTATTACATAAATGTGCTCAATTTTTCATACGCTCCTCCCTGTATAGCCCTTTGCAATATAATTTTGCAAATTCTCTCATAAAGAGGTGGAGTTTATTTCTCCACCCTTTGCATCTGGGTTGGTCTTTGACTCACTTTGGTGAATAGAATCATACAGAAACGACAGTGTACCCATTTTAAGCCCAAGCCTCTCTCTGTTAGATCCCTGCCTCTGCTGGGAGAACATGCCCGGGCTAGCCAGCGGGAAGTTAGGGGATCATAAGGAGCAGATGACCAAGGCCATTCCAGACTGGGCAACCCCAGCCAACTCACCAACTGACCACAGATTCAGAAACAAGCCCAGCCAAGATCATCTTAGCCAGTTCTATAGAGGCAGGAAGGAGCCCAGCCAACCCGCACAATTGTGAGCAGAATAAATGTTGTTGTTTTAAGCCACAAAGTTTTCAGGTGGGTTTTAATGCAGAATGTTCATGACAATAGATAACTGATACGCCTTGGGTTGGAGGAGCCAGGGATGTTTTTATTACTTTGTGTTCTATTAGGTGTAATGTTTCCATTCATCGACACTGTAAACTATATTTCCATTCATTGACACATAATGATAATTTTGAATTATTCTGTTTTATTCCATCTTAGTGATACAACAGTTTACTTAACCTCATTGCTCTATCATTAGGCAGCACGATAAAGCTGCTCTGATTTTTAAGAATAGTAATTTACAGGCTGGGGCGCAGTGACTCACCCTTGTAATCCCAGCACTTTGGGAGACCGAGGTGGGAGAATCGCTTAAGGCCAGGAGATCGAGACCAGTCTGGGTAACGTAGCAAGACTCTGTTTCTACAACAAAAAATTTAAAATATCAGCTGGGTGTGGTGGCGCACGCCTGTGGTCCTAGTTACTCAGGAGGCTGAGGCACGAGGATTGCCTGAGCCCAGGAGTTCGAAACTGCAGGGAGCTATGATGGAGCCAATGCACTCCAGTCTGGACAGCAGATTCAAGACCTTTTTCTCAAACAAAAAAAAAGAATGGTGACTTTAGAGTAACGTAAAATTTTGCTATCATTGTTTATGTTTCCCCGAAAAAAAACTGTGAAGATGTGGTATTGCCCAGATTTTGGAAACATACAGAGCTCTGCCACTAACCAACCATGTGACCTAGGGTAAGTTGCTTAACTTCCCTGTGCTCAAGTTCATCATCTTCACCCACACAGTGCAGATGAGCACAACCTGTCAAGGTTGTCGTGGGAACCAAATAAGATGCTCATTCCTAGCTTTAACACAATAGTTAATCAATGAGTGCATAGTCATGTCGGGAAGGTTTTCTTCGCCAAATAAGTATGAATGACACCTAGCATTCAGTTTGCATTATAAATGGATGGAGTGTGAATCTGACGCCTCCGGGGAAATCCAAAACTTAAAACCGACCAACGCTACATATTTCTACCTGAGGTTTGAGGGTCTGTTGAAATAAGCCTTTTGACAGTTTAAAGAAAATGTGTAAGTTTCATGACATCCCCTTCTGACATTCTGGGAGCAAGGTCCTTTAATTAACCTGCTGACCATGCCCCGAGTCGATACACTGCCGTTCTTAGGTCTACGTCTACCAAAATCATTCCCCTTCGGTCTTGTGTGGGACATCGGTTTGTTTGTTTTCTTTTTCAGTTAAGACAGTTACATCCTGAGGAGTAGGTATAATAAAAAATATTACTCATAATGCCATAGTTTTCTATGAGCTAATAATAAAAATGTGTGAGTTATTATCATTAATAACTACTGTCGGGGTTATCTCTAATAACTATATCAGAAGTATAGTTAATAATTTTTCAGGAGCTAAAAAGAAACTCTAGCATGAAGAAAAATAATATACTCTTCAGAAAATTATAAAATGGATTAAGTCTAGTGGATTTTACAATCAATTCCAGTTTTATATTCATAGCTTTTATATAAACTGAGCGCTGATTGGCATATTTGAAACAGTGCTACTAATTTAGAGGTTTGCTTCTGCACACCTTTAGCATAAAGGAAGTGCTAAAATACTAATCTACTAATATATATATTAGTATACAAATATATATTAGTATAGATACGAATATGACAACCTTAAGAAGTAGCCCATTCTAAATGTGCAACAGTGTATATTTGCCCTTTTTTCTTATTATTCTTTAAATTACAAAATGAGAGAACATAACTATCATTCACACAAAATGCATTCTGAAGTAAAGTTAATTATATATTTAAATGACTCAAAAATAAATGAATATTTAAAGACTTAGTGGGAAATTTATTATTCCCATGTCATGAGAAGACAATCAAAAGCATACAACATCCTTACAACTGATATTCAAAATGTCAAGAGTAAACCAAGCATTTAGTCATCACTAAACCCTGTACAGTGCTGGAGCTATGTGACACCCATCAGGAGTCTTCTTAAGTTCATCTACACACGGATTCTCAGACTGCCACGGGCCACACCTAGCATCTGTCTACTCAGAAGGATGTAGCACAGAAACCACACGGCTAGCAGGCCAGTGTCAGGCGTGTTTTTCCTGCAGATCAGAAGCAAAGAGACCAAACCCACATTGGGCAGGTACAGAAACTGGCCGGGCTCAAAACTTCATGTCTCACAATGGTCCATGGTTACCTCCTGTAACAACTCTGGCACAATTTCCAAGATCCACTAAGAGACATTTGTTTGATGATATGTGTTAAAATACAACTAGTATTCCTTACATCCATTAGCATGGCTACCATCAAAAAAACAAAAACTAACAAGTGTTAACTAGGATGTGGAGAAATTGGAACTCTTGTGCTCTGTTGGTGGGAATGTAAAATGGTGCAGCTGCCATGGAAAAAATAGTATGGTGGTTCCTCAAAAAATAAAAAATAAAAATGCCGAATAATCCAGCAATCCCACAACTGTGTATATATCCAAAGGACTGAAAGCAAAGCAGGCTCCCGAAGAAATATCTATATATCCATGCTCACACCAGCATCATCCACAAAAGTCAAAAGGTACAAGCAAGCCGGGTGTCCGTTGCTGGATGAATGGAGAAACAAAATGTAGTATATACATACAGTGGAAGATTATTCAGCTTTAAAAACAAAGGAAATTTTGGAACATGGTACAACATGGATGAACCTTAAGGACAACATTGTATTATTTCACTTATATGAGGTACCTAGAGTAGACAAATTCATTGAAATGGAAAGTAAAATAGAGATTTCCAAGGGCTGAGGGATGGGCAAATGGGGAGTATTTGTTTAACGGGTATAGAGTTTCAGCTTTGCAAGATGAAAAAATTCTGGAGATTGGTTGCATAACAATGTGAATATACTTAACACTTCTGAACTATACGCTTAAAAATGGTTAAGATAGTAAATTTAATGTTACATGTTATGTGTATTTTACCACGAATAAAAATTTAAAATTATATATGTGTACAGATATATATTATGATATTATATACTTAGATATAATTGCTACATAACCACTGACCCAGCAATTTTGCTTAGGAGCAATTTTCCTAAGTACATAATTACACGATAGAAGTAAGTTTTTTAAGGACATATCTAGGTGTAGGTTTTTGTAATGTGATTTTTTGGGGAATAATGTAGGTTCAAACTGCATGAGTTAAATCACTTAACTCTTAGGCTAGGCCATGAGTACCATCCCTAGGACTCTATTGTTTTTTGTGTTTGTTTGTTTTTTAATTTTAGAATATTACAGGGGTACAAATATTGAGGTTACATATATTGCCTTTGCCCCACCCGAGTCAGAGCTACAAGCCTGTCCATCCCCAAGACAGTGTGCACCTCACCCATTAGGTGTGAATATACCCATCTCCTCCTCCCCGACCACCTGCCCAACACCCGATGAATGTTACTACCATATGTGCACATTTAAGTGTTGATCAGTTAATACCAATTTGATGGTGAGCACATGTGGTGCTTGTTTTTCCATTCCTGCGATGCTTCACTTCGTAGAATGGACTCCGGCTCCATCCAGGATCACACAAGAGGTGCTAGACTATTGTCGATGCTCGATAAACATTAGTGCTGCGAGCTGAACAACAGATCGTCTTACCACTACCTGGTTCATAATACAGACAGCAACTGGCGCTCTCCCGTCACGAATCAAAAGGCCATTTATTCAACTAGTATATGACGATCTACTATTTACCAGGCACTGAGACTGACTCTGATGAGATAGCAGTGAACAAGGAGGAAAGACACTTGCTCAGGTGGAGCTCACCTGTAATGAGGAGGAAGGCATTGCATATATCAATCAACACAAAAATACATTAGGTAACAAGACCTCAGAGAAAAATAAAACAGCTATGTTGTAGTAAGCAACTGGGTGGCTGGTTTAGGCAGACAGTATGGGGAAGGCTCTACCGAGAGGTGATATCTGGGCTAAGATCACAAGAAGGAGCCAGCCAGCCAAGGATGAATCAGGCAGAAGAGTTTTCCAGGCAGAAAGAAGAAAGAATAGCCAGTGCAAAGAGTCTATAAATGGAACAATCTTCGTGTTAAGAAAGGTACAAAATCAGAACTATCAGGTAGGACCATAAAAAAAAAAAAAAGGAAAAAGATTCAAAACAGCAGAATCATTTTAAACCTATGGATAACAGCCTTGGAATCCACAACAACAAAAAAAATTATTTCTTGTACCGTAACCCCTTTGCTTGAAGATTATTAACTTGTTGCAAAGAACAAAAATCTCTGTGAAAAGGAAAGGTTTTGTAGCACCTATGTAAACAAATTTTATTTGTTTATTGTCGTGGGCCTTTCCAAAACTATTCAGAATTAAAATATTTTAAAATCGCAGGAAAAAATTTTAAGTAGGAGTACCAATTTATTCTTAGGCTGAGAAAGTTTGTTATCGCTATCCAAATCCAGGTGCAAAAACATTTTCGTTAATGTGACCAATTCGCTACTTAGAGAGAAAAGCTACCCAAACACACCTGTACCTTTTCAAAACTGATTTAACATTGCGTTAAAGTAAACATTGAGGACATGAACGTTTGGTCATCAAAAAGCTCCACTGCTCAATCTGCTGTTTAGAGTGAATTAAACAGGGTACTCAGGTTCCGATTAAGATAAACCTGCATTTCATAACAACTTTTCCAAACCCAATATTGTCAGGAAGTGCTTACAATTTTACCTTAATACTGGTTTTGTCAGGTCACTTATATGATTGGGAATACACGGAATAATGTCTAAGGAATAGACTACATTCTAGAGATACAGCATGTAATAGCGTACTTTATTATAAGAGGAGAAAGAGAATATTGTTTAAAATCCAGGCTCTGCCATCAGACTGAGTTTTCATCCTGCTTCTGCCTCTTATTGGTTGTATAAACTTGGATATAAACTCTATGTACTCAGTTTGTGAAATAGAGATAACAGTACATACATCCACCAACAGTACAACAACCACCTTGGTGGTTGTTAACAACAAACAAGTGAAAACATGTAAAGTGAACTCCAGTGCCTGGCACATATCAGCAATTGATAGTTAAAATATTATTACTAATTACTCCTTACATCATACACAAAATATACTCAGGTCAGTCTATTGTCAAATGATTCAAGGCAATGATTATTCATAAAGTTGAACCAATCAATGCTTAGAAAAATGTCAGAACATAAACGATGTCAAAGATTTGTAGGCCTTAAAAGTACAAAGAGTTCTATAGCAAAAGTCACTCATATTTTTAGTGTATAAATGTATAAAACCAATAATATTATTACTTTTTTACAGGACTTATTGGTACGATGACCATATTTTGGTATTTATATTTCTTAAATTAGTAGCTCAAAGTCATGGGTGGCATTATTGCAAGCATATTACAGTTGCTCCTGTTCCTAATCTGCAGAACACGTACTTAAGATATTCCAATTTTTACCTGCTCCAGCCACTGTTTCTAAATTTCTACGATGCCAACAAAATTGGAATTTCCAGGCAATCCAGAATATAACATAAACTCTTGGAACTTGGACACTTACTTTTTCTGAGTTCTTTCGGCCAGGCTGGCAATCTCTATAGCTGCCTTCCTTGCTTCAAAATCTTCCTTTGTCACTATCTCCCCGGTCCCTCGGTAGCCGAGCTCCACCAGCTGGCGGGCCAAGCTTTCGTCCTAAAGAGAAAACCGATTGGTACACGTGTGGGCAAATATCTTACTTTCTTCAATATACACCAAGTAATTGTTTTAAAACACAACTTAAATTTATTATTTAATAATGAGACATGATCTATTAGACATGAAAATCTAGAATTCTTTCTAAGAATACACTTATACACAGCAGATTTGGTCTTCCCATTCTCGTAGATGTAAGAGCAAAAAAGAAAATACCAGCCTTAAATTTTTTTAAGGGGTCGGAGGACAAACACCTGTTGTGTTTTTAACCAATTTATGGGAACAGCTGTGGATAATTAATAGTGTATCTTTGAAACAATAAAATTAGAGACGATAGTACTCATTCAAGAAAGACTTTTTAAAAACCTGCCATAGAAAGTGAACCAGGCTACTGTCAGAAAGTTCAGTGTTGCAGAGACTGACTTCCTTGAAATGAGTTAACTGATGACACAGAATATTATAACTTCAAATACAAAATAAAAAGGAGCAGATGGATTTCCTACTTAGCTATAAAGATATTGTTTCCACATAATGTTGCTACTAATAAAAACAGAAAAGTAGAAACCCAAGAAAATAACTACAAAAAAACTTCAAATTGAAAAAAAATTACCCCACAATATTTTAGGCCTTATATATTTCAGTTACTTAAGAAATGTCTCATACATTTTTGTCATTTACATGATACACTCAAAAAAGAATACTGTTTCCTCATGATTTGAAGAGGTATCATTTTACATGAAGTTACTCGTATAAAGAGTAAAGTATTGCATAAATGTATTTATATAGTAATAATGGCTATTATCATCTTAATTAAATATAGAATACCTGAAATATAGTGAAAACAGTATATATTTTATTGTTATATACTCTTAACCAGTACATCACTGTTGAATGCATGTACTGTCTAACAATTAAATGAGAAAACTTAAGATGTCTACATAATAATCTATCCAACCCATAGTGGCTATTTTAAAGTTGTCAGTATTCAAACAAAATAAAAAAAAATAGATAATATAAATCTAGAAACCTGCCAATTTCCTCTGCTAAACATTAAAAGCAAATACTGAATTCCACGTAGCAATGTGTATACATTGGCCAAGCTATACAATGCAAAGCAGTATGCCTTGGAAGACCCAAGGCTGTTGGCCTTGTTTCTGAAACGTTCCCCTGCTTAATAGACGTCTCTATTGCTTACATCTGTTAGCGTGAACCACAAAACTGAGCAAATGCCTCCCCCTAGTGGAGTTGATCTTTAATAGAAAAAGCAATGCAGATTTGAGGTTTGATTTACAAAAGTGAGATCATTTGAGTATGAATTTTCTTAAATATGTTACTGAAAGTGAGTTTACAGAAAAGACCCTCAGCTTAGTGACATTGTGAGACTCCTCTACAAGAATATAAATTTCTTGTGGTCAAGATAGAATTTTATAAAGTCGCTGTGTTTATTTTGTATACCAAGTGAATTCTGCATTCCTGGGTACCTTACCTGGGTTACACAAAATCATTTAGATCATTTACACTCGCCGACAATCTATATCGCAATAAATGGCATGATCTACTGGAAAAACAAGAGACGTGTGTAACATATTTAGAAGGCAGAAGTGAAGTAGAAGCCAAATTGTTTTAGCTTTAGCAGGATCTCTTCCTTCGGCTTCTCCAACTGCTGGGCCAGGTGCGCCTTCAGCTCTGTGGCTAACGGTGCCAGCTTCTCCTGCAGCAGGCCCCATCGTCGAAATCAGAGCATAGAAGAGGTGAGAGCCCAACACAGGTTTCAGTCTGTCCTCATAGATCCCGGCTCATCCTTGCAGGTTTCAGTTTGACTTCACGCTCTAGCACTAGATGCCAAAGAAACAGTCTTTCGCAAACTGTATAAACAGCTCTCACATTGTATAAGATCTCATTCAAATCTCTATTTAAAAGTGTGTGTGTGTGTGTGTGTGTGTGTGTGTGTGTGTGTGTGTGTGTGTGGTCTGTGGAATGAAGAAGCAAAAGTTACATAGTTTACCATCTTTAGACACCTGCAATAAAGACCAGGTTTTAGGAAAATATGTATTTGCTGCTGCATTAGTTTGCCAGGGCTGCCGTAAGAAAATACCACAGACTGGGTGGCTCAAACCACAGAAATTTATTTTCTCCAGTTCTGAAGGTCCAAGATCAAGGCGTTTGCAGGCTGGGTTTACTCTAAGGATTTTCTTCTTGGCTAGCAGACGGCCGAGCTCTCGCTGTGTGCTCACGTGGTTGTGCCTCAGTGCGTACCCTAATTTCCTCTGCTTGTGAGGACACCAGTCATACCGAATTAGAGCCCACCCATACGACCTCATTCCACCTTAATCACCTCTTTGAAGGCCCTATCTCCAAATACAGCCACACTCTGAAGCACTTGCGGGATTTCAACAGATGAATTTGGGGATGACAAAATTCAGCCTGTAACAGATGCTACAGGACATTTTTGTGGAAATAAGAAGTATAGTAAAGTTGGTTGCTTCTAAGCATGCCGGGGGGCCGTGGAAAAAGAAAATGATGAGCTCAGGGTTTAAGAATTAGCTGGAGGCCAGGTGCGGTGGCCCACGCCTGTAATCCTAGTACTCTGGGAGGCCAAGGCGGGCGGATCATTAGAGCTAAGGAGTTCGAGACCAGCCTGAGCAAGAGCGAGACCCCTGTCTCTACTAAAAATAGAAAGAAATTAGCCGGACAACTAAAAATAAATATAGAAAAAAATCAGCCAGGCATGGTGGCGCATGCCTGTAGTCCCAGCTACCTGGGAGGCTGGGGCAGGAGGATCGCTTGAGCCCAGGAGTCTGAGGTTGCTGTGAGCTAGGCTGACGCCACGGCACTCTAGCCTGGGCAACAGAGTGAGACTCTGTCTCAAAAAAAAAAAAAAAAAAGAATTAGCTGGACACTTTGGTAGCAAGTTAATTACACAGGACCACTCCCATCGGGAAAGGGTCAGAACTTTGCTCTCACTGGAACAGAGATAGTTATTCTGGATAGATTTGCCTTTTCTGTGCACCATAGTGCTGAAACCGCCACCTGTGGACTTCTGGATTGCCATATTCACCATCTTGGTATTCCACACAACTTTGCTTCTGGCTATGGAACTCATTTACAGCAACCGAAGCGTGGCAATTGCTTCACACTCATGCAATTCATGGGCCTTACCATGTTCCCCGTCACCCTCAAGTACCGGGCTTGATAGAACAGTGAGATGCGTTTTCAAAGGCCCAGTTACAGTACTAAGTGGTAACACCTGTGAGCCTGGGGCAATGTCCTGCAGGATGCTTTACAGACTACACATCAGCGAGTGACCTATGGTGCTGTTTCTTCCATAGCCAGGATTCGCAGGTGTAGAAATCATATCAGCTCTTCCCATTATTATTCCTACTAATCCATTACCGAAATTTTGCTTCTTCTTACCACAGTCTGGGGATCTGCTGTTCTACCCGTCTCAGTTCCCGAAAGAGGAATGATTCCGCAGGGGCACAATGATTCCGTTAGAATGGAAGTGGAGAATGCTGTCTGGCTGCTTTGGGCCAGTGAATTAATGAGCAAAGGCGGCAGTTAAGATTCTGGCCGGGGCATCAAGCCTAATTATCAACAGGAAATTGAGTTGCTACTACACAATGGCGGGTAAGGAGGGGTCTGTGTGGAATGCAGCAGATCCCCTGCAGAATTTGAAGAGCCTCGTCAAATTCTCACGTCCTGACACTTGCCACTGCCTACGTATTCCAACTGTGGACATTTCTCCGTGCACACAAAGTGGACGACCTTTGGAAGAATGTCCTCTTACCACAGTCTTTGAAGGCCTTGCCTGAGTCAGGCTACAGTGCAGGTGCTATCCATTCTCGGCCTGGAACCACACACCAAACGGCTCTTTATGAACCAGAGTTGGACTTTTTCCTTTTCCATGAGCCAGTCGTAAGAGAGTCCGCTTACAGCCACAGGTGTGAGCGGAGAGAAAGGTGCACATCCAATAGTTGTAGAAAACCCGGGCTCTAGGCTCTTGCACGTGCGGCTAACACACCACTGTGTTCCTGTCGCGCTCGATCCCAGAGGTGCCACACTTCCATCTGATGATGACTCGTTGCTGGGCCTGCCTGATCTTGTGACTTGGTGGACCTGAAAAAGCTCAGCTCGTCCTGGGGGTTCTGACGGCATAGTCCCCTGGAGTTTCCACGACCAGCTGCTCCGTCTCTACCAGAACCCGACGGCACAGCGGGAGTCGATTCTCGGTGGACATGGGACTCTCCGCTGCCTACGGCCTGCACTTGTACCTGGCCTCTCCAGACCCCTTGCTGGGAGGCAGCCTTGGGCTGTGACGCGTTGCCTGACTTTCCTGCTGTTGTCCTCTTTCTGTAATGCACTGGGTTTGTGGGCATTGCCCCGTTGTTTTGTTCTGGTTTTCTCCTGCCCAGATGTTGACACCGTATAAGCGTTATGGCTGTTGATGGTTTATCCCCAACTGCCTTTATGTTGGGATTCACTCTCACCTATTTTTGTGTAAATGTCATGCATGGGTTTTTGGTTTTGCATTCAGCTGCTCTTAGCTTCTGGAATGTCCTATTCTCCCTGATTTCTTCCTCCTTTTCTTACCCCTTTCTCTTTCTGCTTTGTGAGCACCACCTCCAGCCCCTGCCTTGAGTGAGGGTTGTTCTCTTCTCTCACTCTACACACTGTCCTTGGGAATTCTCCCCACTTACGCTCTTGTCTTATCCCAGCAACAGCTTTGGAAGTCAGTTTAATAAAAGTTCAATGGAAGAAAATATAAATACGTAGAATATAGATTTTAGGGAGTTGTTTGAGACACAGTTGAGACACTGAGGAGGGTATTAGTCTCAAAGAATTTTAATTACATCATTATGATAAAATTTTAGATGTATTAGGAATATAGCATTCTTGGCTGAGTGTCACCCCGATCAAAAAAATTCATGTCCATGAAGAAACTAAACATTTTTATTTAGGGAGAAGCACTGCTGTGAAGCTACTGAAGGAAAAATATAGAATTCCTCTTCAGTGCATGCCAATTTTTTTCCACTGAATAAACAAAAGACTGTAGCTGATTCTAAAATATATGAATTAAGATTTTTCATACAGTATTCATTATGTACCTTGATGCGATAAATAATGGGAAAAATACAATGCTCATTTGTTAGTTGGCTTATTGTATAATCATAGTAAATTATGTTACTGGATTTTCCCTAGGGTCTCACCTAATCAATAAATGTCAAATTATTTTATTTTATTTTATTTTTGTTAGGACGGGGTCTTGCTCTGTTGCCCAGGCTAGAGTGCAGTGGCGTCATCGGAGGTCACTGCAGCCTCAAACTCCTGGGCTCAAGTGATCCTCCTGCCCCAGCCTCTTGAGTAACTGGGACTACAGGCAAGCGCCACCATGTCCAGTTAATTATTTCTATATTTTGTAGAGATGGGGTCTCACTGGGTTGCCCAGACTGGTCTTGAACTCCTGGGCCTCGAGTGATCCTTCCGCCTCAGCCTCCCAAAGTGCTGGGATTATAGTCATGAGTCACCATGCCTGGCCCCTGCCAAATATATTTTAAAATATATCCAAAAGGTTTAATTCATACGATTTACTGATTTCTATTTTCTAAATAATGGGAAAATAATGCTGTAAACAAAACTCTGTGTGGCTTACCTCTATAAGTAATTTAGTCATGACTGGGATCCACTAGGGAAATTTGCAAATAATTCTAACACTCTTTGATCCCTTATCTGAGAAAAGCAATTTAATTAGAAATTTTATTTCTCCAGTGGTCATAAGCAGCCCTCGAAATGAAGGTACTGTGTTTATTTAATGGAATGATTACCAAAAAGAACCTGGAAAATTATAGTATAATAAATTTGCCAAAACTTTTCAGCTATTTGTATACTGATACAGGGGATTAGGTTAATTAAATTAGATGGTACTAGCTCCCAGAACATATATTATTTGGGTTAGCAGAAATAAATCTAATTGCTGAAACTGTGATAAATTTCTTTTAATGTTTTATAGCTATCTAGTAAAACAAGCAGAGCACAGTGGATATAAAATGAAACGCTTCTTTTATTCTCCTGAACCACGTTACGTCTCTCTAGCTCACCAAATAATTAACTAATGTCATTCTTTATTCTTTTCCATACTTCCCTTTCTTCCTAACCAAGTATCATATAAAACGTATTACGGTTATAGTCATACACTATTTGTGTACTTACGGTCTCAGACGTTAAATGGCTATGTAGAGGTCACGGTTATGACAGCACATAGTTGGCAAACTTAAAAAGGATGACTAAAAAGAATAAAAGCACTATTTATGAGGATATGGGCAAAATTAATGAAAACCAGCATGGGATGGTGAAGCATCCTTGCCCTAGCAACAGTGGAAAGCCATTAACACCATTAGGCATAAAAGGAGATAGGAGAGGAAGCAATTTCTAGAACTATGAGCTCTGCCAGACCCTTGAAAGAGTGTTATAGCTGATGGAATGAGAAGTTGGCCAAACCTAAGGAATGTAGCCACTTCTAAATCACAGCCAGGAGGAAGATGACAGGGAATAAATCCTCTAAACTTCCTTCCAGCCCTCTGATCTCCTGCTGGTGTCTTCTATTGGCTGAAACCAATCCAAAGCCAAAGGGACATGATTAATGATCCTGGAGGTCACCTTCCAGGGGCACACCTACAGGTAGAGAATGGATCCAGCACAGAGAATACAGCTATTTTGTATGTGAATCATTGAGACTAATTTTTTTATGGAAATTAACTGAAAATTTTTGGCAGTAGAAGAATATGCTACACAATAAAAGGGTACCTAGAAGATAGAAAATGCTTGTAAAATGTTTGCTGAATAAATGAAACTTAGACTGGATGTAAGCACTATACTAAAGTCAGGTTATTGAGGTCAAATGTAGAACAGATTCTTCCTTAAACTGCTAGCAATTAAGGCAGTTTCTATTACAGTAGACACTTGGTGAAGGATTATTAACTAAACAGGTGGTTGGATAAATACATGAATGCATGGGAGTAGAAGGAAATATAGATGACTCATACAATTTTACAGACATAAAGGACTTTGAATGTAATTTAGTCCAGCCCTTTCACTTTGCAGGTAAAAAAAACAAAATGGAATTTCAAGTGGATTAAAAACACAATATTGCAGAATTAGAACCAAAATCTCATGACTGCTCTACTGACCACAATATGCTATCTGTTAATAATTTACTGTTTAAACTTTATTCCATTCAAAAAAGTTCAAGAGCTCTATTATATAACATTGAGACTATAGTTAAAAACAATATACTGTATTCTTAAAAAATAACAAGAGGGTAGACTTCAAGTGTCCCCACAACAAAAATGATAATTATGTGAGGTAATACGTGTTAATTAGCTCAATCTAGCCTTTCTACAATGTATATGTCTTTCAGAACATCATGTAGTACATGATAACCATCTATAATTTTGTCAACTAAAATAAGATGTTTAAAAACTTTGCATCTTTCTAACAAAAGTCAATTACTGAAAAAGGAAAAGAGAGAAGGGATCACTTCACATAGCATGATCCATGATTCATGAAACATGCTTGCCATACTACTGAAGGAATTATGAAGAGTTTATTTGTTTCTGTGTGACCTTAGTTAGCAATTAACTTGTATCCACAGAAAATATTTGAGAATGTAGTTCTCTGGCACTAACAGCACTTTAAAAAGCTGTCATTAACCGACCCAATAATAAATACACTTGCCTTATTATCATTAGTCAACTAAATCTTCATCTCAGTGTTTCTGAAAGTATAATAAGAATAAGCCTAACCAATGCCAAATTAAAAGGTAAATTTCTTTATCATTCCCCCAAATATAGTCACCATCTTTCATTCTGGAGACCTTTAAAGTTCTGACTCATGAAACACAGGTATTAATTTCTCATGATTAATTTCTAATCAACATTAATTTCTTATTCCTAACTCAGAGGAAAAACTGTGCCTTAAAAAATATTGAAATCTCCTTCAGTGATGCTGCGTTGAAGTTTCCCAATCTTCCACATGTGCTACAAAGGTGATTTTATTCTATCAAGATGTTTATTGTCCGTATTTCATTTTTGCTTATTTAAACATTCAAAAATTTGGATGCAAAAACATGGTTTAGCAGGATTACTTTTTCCCTTCCCTTCAATGCCTTAAATGCACGGCATCATACTGACTTCCATAACTTCAAACATATCATCTGTATAAAAAAATAAAAAATAAAACTGTACTTCAAGCCAGGAGCTATATTGGAAATACCAGCTACATTTATTTTTTAACAGAAAATCCCAGAAAGATCAAATTACTTGTCCGAAGTCCCACAACTTATTAGTACCAGAGACGGGGCTAGAATTAGATGTTTCTGTTCCCTCACCATTATTTTCATAGCTAGTGCATGAATGTGTTTTGCAGAATAAGCACTTGTGAAATTTATAATCCACATTTAAGTGAAACCTCGCTCTAACCTGACTTTTGGAATTGAAAAATGTTAATCCACTAAAGTGCAGCTGCGTTGTTGCCTGTAAGAAGTTTGGCAGCAGGACTCAAATCCTTCCCAGGTTTGCAAGTGGTTTGTTCTCTCTGGTCCAAACAGAGAGAGGGGGCAGCTCTGGGTCCTGGGAGGAGGCTGAGGCCTCCGAGGGAGTCTGGGGCCTCCAAGGGAGTCTGGCTGGGAATCCACCGGGGCTTCGGGACCCGCCATCCCCCTCCCAGCTTCCCAGGACCAGGAGCCTGTTTTCCCGCCGGTCCGAGTTTTCCTGGCAGGGGATCACACCTCCCTCTGTCTCCCGCCTCCTCCAGCGCGGATAATCGGGAGGGGTGCATTGCTGGGCACAAGACAGCAACCCATTAGATCCAGTTTCGCGCCTTTTTTTTTTTTTTTTTTTTGCATTTTTGTCACCCGCATTAGCCGTGACCATCATGGGCGCTGCGGGAGCGCGGCCCGCGCACCTGCGCAGCTACCTGGACTTCGCACAGGTAAGTCAAGTCTTCCTGAGTCAGTCAGCGTGAGGGGTGAGTGTGACACCCCATGCCCAAGAGAACCCCAAATACACAGGGTTGGTGTCGCCGCCTGCCCTGGAAGGACACCGGTTTCTGTCCCCGGACACAAAGCGGCAGAGGACGAGGAGCAGCGTGTCCGCCCCGCGCCCCCGGCCGGCCTCGGTCCTCACAGGGAAGGACTCCGGAACGGGCGCGGCCCGGCAGGGCCAGGCGAGGCCGAGCCAGGGACAGTCACGGCCGCGGCGCGCGTTTCCGCCGCGCTGGGCGACACGAGGGGACCGAATTCTGTGCGAACCGAGGCAGCGCGGGGCGGGAAATCCCCCGCGAGTCGCCGTCCCGGCGCCGCCATCCGGGTACCGCGGAAACGGACACGCGCCGCCCGCCGCCAGGGGGCGAGCGCGCCGCGGCGCCGAGACGCCGGGCGGCCCCGAGGGCGCTCTAGGCGGCGGCCGCGCTCACGCGCCGCGGCCCTCGCCTACCTCCAGGTAGTACAGGTCCACCGTCGTGACCTGCGAGTCGAGGAAGTCCTCGTAGGTGTTGAACTGCGTGACCGCATTGTCCACGGCCGTCAGCCCCTCCTCCTGCTCCATCGCGGCCGCCGCGGCCGGAGCGTCCTTAGCGACGGAGGCGCGAGCGCGGAGGCTCCGCCCACTCGGCTGCGCGCCGGCGACGCGGGTCTCGAACTCGGGTCGTTCACGCGGCCGCGCGGTTTGCG
The DNA here is from genome assembly GCA_004363605.1 of Indri indri. NCBI lineage: Eukaryota > Metazoa > Chordata > Mammalia > Primates > Indriidae > Indri > Indri indri. The sequence goes on from RJWJ010012204.1 coordinate 17,083, forward strand.
ACTGAGTTCCAGACTCCGCCGAACTCGGGGACCCCCCCGTCTCGAATAACTCACTAAACGCCCGGGTGTGGCCCGGCACCGCTCGCCTGACTCAGGCCTCGGCGAAATGCGGAGCAGGGCGGCAAACTGCAACCCAGAATTAAAAATCGCGACGCCGCCGGGGCGTTTAGACAAAATGTGGCGGATGGACTCCCGGGCTCGTTGCAAAACAGCGTCATACTGAGCAAGACCAAAACACCCAGGTATTTTGCAAGAAGAGGGTCTCAAAAACAAGTCTGCGGAAATGGTCCCGTGACCAAAGCCGATAACAAACGACTCGTTTGTTCAATTAGTTTAAAAATATGTAAGTGAAAGGCAGATTATTGCTAACGTTTGGGTGTGAGAAACTCTTTATGAAATTTCCAAAGGAGAGAAATTCAGTGGAAATATCTTTGAAGACCTCTTTTGGCCCCGAGTTCTTTTTACGGTTTAAATTTCAATGAGCCCACAGTGGAAAATGTTTGCTTTGTTAAAGCTGCCCTTTTTTAAAGGGTAAAATATCGGTGAAAAGTTACTAAGTAAAGGCCTTTCCTGCAAATTTTTGTTTTCTTTTAGAACAAAGTTTTGCGTTTTTAAGACATGGGCTGAAAATAATTCACCATGGCACCTGCAAAAACTTTTAAGGAGCCCAGTGTTGAATTTTAATATTTTACAAACCATCCTTGGGAATTAAGACATAGTAGCTGAGCCTTTACTGGTTGCTCTCGAATACTTATTGAATTAATTTAGAAGATTTTTCACAGACGTGCTGAAAAATTTTTAATGAAAACGTCTGGGAAGATACTGCATTTTCACTTAGCTTTCCCAATTTAAAAGATCATCTCAAGAATTAGGATGTTACCAATATGCAAATTTTAAGTGATATAGACACAAAAATCTCTGGAGTATTACTGTCTTGTTTTTTATTGAATGATTATATTCTGAAATGTTTTAAAAGGCATTTGGGCATTCTGGGCCTTATTTTTGAATGCAATTTAATCACTGAATTTAGGAGAACAGGAAAAAAAAAAAGGAGAAAAACATCCTGGACACTTATAACAAAAGTAGTAATAATAGTAATGACAACATTTATTGAGTGCTTCATGCATGCCAGACACTGTCCAGAGTGCCAAAAATGTATTACCTCCTTAATTAGTATTTGTATTAAAATTAATAACCATCCACAATTTGATATCATTTAGTATTTTAAAAGATACGGAAATTTAGATGGTCCAAGAATGGAGATGAAATCCATTCTAACTAATAGAGGACACGGGTCTCAGTATTCTCTGTTATCTAGAGAGTTCTCTAAGTCCTCTCTGAAAGAAGCATTGTTCCGGAGGAGAAAGGAAGGCAACTTAGAGGTCCCGTGTTTCTTTCTTACCCAGTCCCGTATAAGACATTACGTGCAAGGTGACAGGAAGGAACCACAGTCCTACTGATGTCTTAGATACCAAACGGGGTAAAATCTCTCTTATCAGGTATCCTCCATCTCGCCTTGTGGTCCTCACAGTTGCAGTTGTTACTTATGCCCTTTTTCAAAGCTTGATAATCTGTGGTTGTGAATCTGCCAAAACTTTGTAATGACATAAATAAGTATAAACCTTCCACCTAAAACACTGCCCCAACTCAGCAGGAAGTCGTTTGATGACGAAGTCACCCCTCCTCCCGTAGATACAGAAGGGTAAAAATTGACAGTGGGGAATATGTAGCAGAGAAAATGGCCTGAAAAAGGGTAAAAATGTTTTCTATCTCGTCAAAACCCCCTCGCCCTTTTCGAGAACTAAAACCTGCATCCCTGCCCCCGGCCAGTGGTTGGGAGGGACGGGAGTGGGTCTTTTTTTCTTTGTGCCACGAGAGATTGTCTTAGCTGCAGATGGGATTATGGGATTAACCAGAAGCTTTAAAAGCTTCTGCTCAGAGGAAGGACGTTGGTGTTTTGGGATAGGAGTCTCCCAGCCTCCTCACTTGCTGGCAAATTAATAAACTCCTCTTTCCTTCTCCTCAAAAATAAAAATAAAAGTAGACCTACCATTTGATTCAGCAATCTCACTACTGGGTATCTATCTACTCAAAGGAAAAAAAAGTCATTTTATTAAAAAGACACCTGCACTTGAATTTTTATTGCAGCACAATTCACAATTGCAAAGATCTGGAATCAACCTAAGTGCCCATCAATTCATGAGTAGAGTAACAAAATGTGGTATGTGTGTACCATGGAGTACTACTCAGCCATAAAAAAGGATGAATTAATGCCTTTTGCAGCAATTTGGATGGAATTGGAGACCATTATCCTAAGAAAAGTATCTCAAGAATGGAAAAACAAATACCACATGTACTCTCTAATAAATTGGAACTAACTGATGGGCACACGAGTGCATAGAGGGCAGTAAAAGTTATTGGAAATCAAGTAGGGGGAGGGAGGAGGACGGAGGGGCAAAAACCCACCTAATGGGTATAATGAACACTATTCAGGTGATGGGCACATTTATAGCCCTGACTCAAGCCATGCAAAAAAACCTTTGTACCCCCTTAATATTTTGAAATTAAAAAAATAAGTAAAATATAATTTTGTAATTATATATAAAATTACAAAACAAGAAAATGTTATAAAATTGATCATTGGATATTTTTATGAAGGCTGCCCAAGGGAATTTAAAATCAAAGAGCATGTGGTTGAAAGCAAACACCAACTACACATACAGTCATTGTTAGTAGACTTCATTGAGTTTACTGAAACCCGTAAGAAATCACTTAGGAACTCAAGAAAACTGTAGAAAGTGGTCAGAAGGGACCACAGACTAGCTATTGAAAGTACTTTCTGTTGTGATTGGTCATCCTGATAGGAATCTTGATTAGTGGCTTGTTTATTATCACTTCTGCACCCAACCACTCTCGAAGCATCAAACCACTGTAGAGACTGTGCCCCCCCCCATCTCGTCAAAATGCAGCACGTTAGCATAAGGAATGTAAAACCCCATGTCATCTGTGAATCCATAGTTGAAATTTATTATAATTTCAAAGTTCTTTCCTATTATGCTAGCTTTTTTCAAATCTGCCTCCTTAATTTCCTCATTTTTCCAAACTTTTCAAGAATTTGACATGAACAGACCACAGGCTGCTGTATCATAGGACACACACACACACACACACACACACACACACCACAATCCCATAAATGCAAGGCTACAGTTCAAGGCCATCATTTAGATATGTAAGGACACCTCACATATGCCTTGAAACAGAAGGAAGGCTTCGATGACTAGATGAGAGAACGAGTTACCTCCCAAGATCTAATATTGACAGTTTCAAAAAGGACTCCTTTACATGCCACTAATTGGAATAAAAAAAAACAGAAATACCGGTCACAAGCAGGAAGCTCCTTTTTGAATAAGACTACCTTATAAAAATTGCTTGGATGGATTTTAGCCTGTGGGTAGGAGCCTCTGGGTGATTACTACACCAATCTTTATGGCTTCTGCTACTGGTGCTGCAGCTAACTTTCTTCTCTTTCTTGTAAAGTCTCAATTTCAGGTGGAGAGCGCTAGAAAATAATGCAAGAAGATACCCTTTCCTTCATCTGTATAGACTTGGAAAATGGGGCTATTTTCTATACTCTGGCTATCAGGGATGGCTTTATTAAGGTATGCTTCCAGAATATATGCCCACATGGCCAGCCAGTCACATAACAAGTGGAATTAAGTTTTCCAGCAATCTGGTATGATCTCTAAGAAACAATGTGGCAATGGAATTAATGTGGCTAATTTAAAACAAAGATGTTACATATCCAGCTAGAAAAGGTCTTTCAGATATTAACTTAGGTCATTAACTATAGTCATTTTGAAAAAAATTGTGTTTACTTCCAGCAGTTTAATTTTCATATGCAAAAGCAGATAAGATGGATATTATTTTTAGGAAAATTCAGACGTGACTAAGGCTAATGCTAGCCAAATAATCTGGCCACTGAATGTATTGATATCTTAGAATGTATTTACGAATATAAATGAAAAGCTTTTATAAATAGGTGCTATTACCATTTGCCAAAATGATGTGGTTGACATTAGTCAAATAAACACAAAAATACTGACTTCAATAACCAAGAGTAGATCATTCCGGGTACTGCTGTGTTTCAACAGTAAGTACTTTAAATGTAAATTTATTTTTAATGGACATAACACAAATATATACTTGTATGACTGTATTAAAGGGTGCTCACTTGTTGCCTTTTTTACCAGAATCTCATTAACGTTTTTATCTTTCTGATTCTATTTTTAACCTTTCTTCCAAATCTTCCCCTTTTCCACGTCTTTTTAAAACGTCTATCATCCTATGAATAGTCCAATGTCTAATTGCTAGCCCACTCTTTAAAAAAACTTGTTGCTCACTCTCAGAATTTCAAATTTCTTTGAAAATGCTTTCTTCCCAGGGCCCGTCGGCGTTAGTGTCTCTGACTTCCGTGACGGAAGACCAAGACAGAAGGAGACGATGGCGGCAACACAACCAATATGGCTTTCAGTGAGTCCATGACAAACTAAGACCAAAGCTTTAAAATGTGACTCTGCATGTATACTTGTCAATAACTGAATGCATTAATAAGGATACATTAGGCCTCCATTTATGATACCATTTATAATGCACCATGCTTCTTAATTTTCCCCTTTCCTTTACTGTTTAGTTTTATGAGCCAATTATTGGACTTTGAGGGTTTTTGTCAGGGGCTGATAATAAAAATTGATTGCAGAGTACTTCGAGAGCCTTTCATGACAACCACTCTGCGGAGCAAAACAGTTATACTGCCACGTTCTTTTATAATGTTTCCCAGTAGATTACATATTCCAAGAAGAGTATACATGTAGCAAAGAGTCAATTCCTGAATTTTTTTAAAAACGTAATTTAAGAATATTGTCCCTTCCTTCAATTAAAGATCCGGTAATTGCCTTGAAGCATTGCTACAATGGAAACTATCAAGAAAAATGTGACTATTGGCAATCATTCTAAAACATTTCAAGTCTTCAAATAATTATTGATACACAGGGGGAAACCTAATGGTTAATTTAAAACAGACTAAAAATATAAATAATTTAAAAATAAAATTAAAACTCCTACTGATTTCTGGAAGATTGACCTGCAGAATTATTCAAGAATGAAGAATTATATTATTTTCATGAAATACTTGCATGCTTATAGGCCTATATAACTTATTGGCCACTATAATATGCACAATTACATAATTAATTTGTCCACATATTAATCCATTTTAATTAATAGCTTTTTAAGGCTAATATAATTTTTGTGTAGGTCTTTGGATACTAACAGAAATAAAAAGTAAGTAAACCTTTCGGTTAGGTCAAGAAAAAAGTATTTAAGACAATTGGTGTGAAAAGCCAAAATGTAATAGGTATGCAGTGCTGGTTTGTTTTAGAAAATCAAGGTTCCATTCCAGTTCTTACGTATTTTACTTGGAAACCATAATCAAATGCCATAACTCCTTTGCATCTTTCTCTCTCTTTTTTGTTTTTTTTGAGACAGGGTCTCGCTATGTTGCCCAGGCTCGAGTGCCGTGGTATCAGCCTAGCTCGCAGCAACCTCAAATTCCTGGGCTCAAGCAATCCTCCTGCCTCAGCCTCCCCAGTAGCTGGGACTACAGGTATGTGTCACCATGCCTGGCTAATTTTTCTATTTTTAGTAGAGACAGGGTCTCGCTCTTGCTCAGGCTGGTCTCGAACTCTTGATCTCAAGCAATCCTCCTGCCTCAGCCTCCCAGAGTGCTAGGATTATAGGCGTGAGCCACCACGCCCGGCCTGTATCTTTCTCTGTTGAGGGACTGTGATGATAAATTACAGCTTCCTTCAAGATATAGTTAAATAGCGAAGTTAGCTGAGAGATATGAGCTACATAACACAGAGACTATGTTTCATACTTTTAAGTCGTGTTGCTCTTCAGTCAATCACATCTGCACCCGAAACATCAGATAGTAGCTGGCTTCCAATCACTGTTCGGGAGCTTTGTTCAGAACCAATGGAACTGATCTATACACTGTTTCCCAACCAGTTTCTGAACTTTCTGTTACTGATGCAATTTTTCATTCTTCCTTTTATAGGATACCATTGCCATTCTGTCTGTCCCATAGTCTGTCCTACTTTCTCAGCTGTGACCTTAACTTGCTTCTGGCTTGAGGACCTGTTTTTCTTCTGTCTACACTGTTTTACCTTTCTCTGAGTAATGCATTTAGTTCAACCTCCTGTGGGTGGCGCTCCTGCCTGCGTCTCCCCAGACCTAAAGTAAGATCCAATCGCTGTTTCTCCTCCGTCTGCCAACGGTGCCCTGCAGGCTCAGCCTCACCCACAGGTGAAGGCCGCAACACAGTGTGGTTTGCAGGGCATCGGGCCTGCCAGCCAAACACGCCCCTGGCAGCCTACCTGGAATTCCAGCCAAGGATCATTAGTGTTGCTCCTTAAAATAACTTTGTTGTTTTGAATCTGAATCCTTTCAGCCCCTACTTTTGCCTTTTCCTATTGAAATCATTGTTGTTTTATATGATTACTGAAAACTCAAGGTTTCCTAAGATTTCAACGATTTGGTGATAGCAAAACAGTGTTTGGTAAGCAAGATTTTTTTTGTTTGTTTGTTTCTTGTAATCTGATTGTGTCCCTTTTATTCTACTTTAGTATTAGAAAGAAAAAAATATTTTAAACACTTGGGCTTCTCACGAAGGGAAAGGGATTGTACAAACACAGGGATGGCAGTAACAGAAGCGAGGGCATCTGTAATGGGAATGGGGAAAATCCAGGTGCGTGAGGGACGGTGTCAAGAGGGAGCCTCACCAGATGATTCTGCTCCCTAAACCCCAGGACGTCTTTGCTTCACTGAGAAGGTTGTTCTCCATGTACATAAATGCCTTCTGAGCAAGGGTGAATTTTAATAAGGTTAAGCCTTGTGTTGACTGGAAGAAAGAATTACTGAATGCATGAATTACTGAATGGATCATCAAAGATGCATTGAATTAACTAACTAAGCTACTTACAACAGCACAGCACTTCCTGGAACAAATGGAGACCTCTCCGTGTTGCTCTGGGGTGGGGAGAGACGAGAAGAATCGTTTGTTTGTGATGTTGGGGAGAAATCACCAACAAGGCTAAAGGATGCATAAGGGAGGAGTGGAGGAGACCAAAGGGGGACCTTAATCAACGTGGTCATTGTGCCTGGGGTTTACAGGTAAAGTGTTCTGAAAATGTGAGTCCGTGCTCCTTGAAGAGCAGAGGGAGCAATCGTGGAAACGAACACTAAAGCAGGATGTTTTCGTAAAGAATAGTTAATACCTGTTCCCAGGCCAGCCCAGTATTTCCATAGCCTGGAACCTCCTCTCCCTCCTCCCGTCAACCACGGGGCACCTGTGTGTGGACACCCCAGCCCCGGGGTTTAATCTGGGTCCAACCCAGTCCTGACCACTCCTCAGTCAGAGTCCATCCACCTGCAGAAGAGATGGGTCGCTTGGAGCCCTGTTAACAGGGGATTCTGGGATCCTGGGTACCCATGGCTTAGTCTAGAAGGATCTGGGTCCAAGTGGACGTGTCCTTCTGGCTACTTAATCTCCAGTGGACGGGGAACGTGCGGGAAAAGTATTAAAAACAGAGAGCCAGAGCTACGACTCCTCTCCGTCCCCCACTGGGAGGAAGCATATCGAGTCTGAGGAGGGCGGAAGCATCCACAACCAGCGCCAAAGGACAGTTTATAAAATGGCCCGTGTCCCATGGTCGTCTGTATCTACAACTAAGACCGTTTGCCAACCACTACTGGGCTCCAGTCACACTGTTCCCTGTGCGCATTTGGTCATTTTTTTTTTTTCTTGAAAAGGGGAAGGAAAATAGAAGAGCAGATGGAATCAAATCTAACAGTCTTTCAAGACTAGGAAAATATCTCATCTCCCTTCTATTCCAGCCAGTCTAGAATTATGATATATCACAAGCTGCCCGGCGTCACATCTTAACTGGTGACTTCGCTGTAGTGCCGTGTACACAAAACACAGTTTTCACTTAAAGTGGCTTTCAATTCGGTTTAAATTATTTACAAGACTTTATTAGTACCGCTTAGAAAAACAGGGGAAATCTCGGTGAGTAAGGATTGTATTAAAGAGTGTTCAAGGATGAGTGAAAATTCTGATTTTTTTTTTTTTAGGAAGAAAGGTACTCTCAAAGTCAAATGCGTTAAACTCTGCTCTCTGGATCATAGCAGAATGATCAGGCTTATGGCTTAAATTTTGTGTTTGATTTTGCAGACGAGGAAACTGAGATGCAATGAGGTTAGACAGCTAGGCAGTATGTTGTACATGGCATGTGCTTAAAAATATGAGCTGAGTGAGGTAAATACTCTCCAAGGCCAGTGGCAGAAGCCAGAAGGACTCCTGATTTCTGATAGGTTGTTTTTTCCAGGACTCATTCTCACATTTTCCCCAGCCATCTTCGGCAACACGTTAAGACAGAATTCTCGTCACGTAAGTCCACGATCCAATATGTGAAGGAGGAAAGTAAAAATAAAAGCAAAAAGAATACACTGCCAATCACAGAAATGTGTCTCTGTACACTTCCAGTTAAGGGGACTACAGTGCCACTTTTTTTAAGAAGCATAATAAAATGTCCTTGCCTGATGCTCTGCGGGCACAAGACCCTCGCAAACAGAAAGCCGTTCTGACATTCTGCCTCTGTAGCCCACCCACGCACACACGCACACAAAGATGCTGAAGTATATCCAAGTGTACCTAAAACCCCTCTGCTCTAAATAACTAAATGAAAATCTGGCTATCGTAACTGCCCAGGGACCTCAGCAAATGGCCTGCACTGATTTTATTTTACAGTATCGAATGTTTTATCTAAATACAGTAGCTAGTTGAAAGAAAAGTGGAGTCAATGAATCTTTTATTAACAGTTCATTGTTTTTTTAAAATAATACATCTGCGGATCTGCTGAAAGCAGGGAGTCATTTCCTACCAAACCAATGTTCCAAATGTAATTCCATCTGCTTGATACTTTGACATTTTGGGTCTGCAAAAGCACAGGGTGAAAGACGGCAAAGAGCAGGGAAATTTTAGTTCAGAAGTACAACAGCTAGCTTAGAACAGAGCTTTAGGAAAGCAGAATCCAAAACCACTGTGACTAATACATTTTTCAGATTGATTAAGCAGAAAGGCTCAGAGGCAAAAGAGAGACAAGAGGCAAACAGAACCGGCGCTCGCGACGGCCTTTTGGGGTTCTGGGGCGCCGCCCTGCGATGATCTGCATAGCTGGGTAAGAATGACAGGTTGTAAAAGTATAACTCATTGGCAAAACAATACTTTCTGAAAATAGTGTTTTCTACTGAGATATCAGCAACCAAAAAAAAAAAATGGATATAAAGGTCACACCAACTGTTTCTCAGGATAGGGTGCACCTGTTTGAAAATGAAAAAAGTCTAAAGAATTTGTTCTCCTATTTCACATCTCTTGACCTTTCAACCATTAACAATGCTAAGAAGTTGCAAACCAGTTTTAAGTGAATCTGTGTTTTGGAAGTGTATTGTATATTTATTCATCCAGACCAAGTAAAGTTCCCTTCAAGAAAACAGTCAAAACTTTTGCTTAATTTTGCAGAGGTGTAACTAGAAAACATTTGAAAAGGGCTGGATACTTAATAGTAAAAACGCGTAACTCTTGCTTCAGAAATAATACTTTTTTGGTAACAGCTTTATTGAAATATAATTCACATACCACATAACACACAAATTTAGAGTGTATGATTCAGTGGTTTTTAGTATATTCACAGAGTTGTGCAACTAATCAACATAATTAGTTTTAGAACATTTTATCATACCCCAAAGAAATCGTATTCTCTTTAGTTATCACCTCCCCCAACACACCCAGACTCCCATCGCCAGCCCTAGGCAACTGCAAATCTATTATACTTTCTGTCTCTGCAGATTTGCCTATTCTGAACATTTTATATAAATAGAATTGCATATGTTTTTTGTGACTGAATTCTTTCTCTTCACATAATATTTTTAAGATTCATCATGTTGTAGCATGTACCAGTACTTCATACCTATTTTGGGTTGAATAATATTCAGTTATCTAGATACATCACCTTTCGTGAATCCATTCCTCCATCGGTTGATGATTATTTGGGTTGTTTCCATCCTTTGGCTTTATGAATAATGCTGCTATGAACATTGGTGTACAAGTTTTTTTGTGGACATAAAAGTTTCGTTTCTGTAGGAATGGAATTGCTGGGTCAAATAGTAGCTTCATGTTTAACTTTTGGAGGAAGCACCACAGTGCTTTCCAAAGTAGCTGCACTATCTTACATTCCCACCAGCAGTATATAAGGGCTTCAATTTAGTCACATCTTGTCAATACTTGTTATGATCTGACTTTTTGATTATAGCCAACCTAGTGAATGTGAAGTCACATCTCGTTGTGGTTTGATTTGTCTTTTCCTGATTTTAAAATATTAAAATCTTTTCACCTGCCCATTGGCCATTTATGTATCTTCTTTGAAGAAATGTCTTTTCATATCCTTTGCCCGTTTTTCAACTGGGTTGTTTGTCTTTTTTGTTACTGAATTGTAGAAGTTCTTTCTATATTCTACTTTTTTTTTTTTTTTTTGCACACTCCTCTTTCTATATTCTAGATATGGTCTCCTTAACAGACCTGATTTGCAAATAATTTCTCTCATTCTGAGGATTATTTTTTCACTCTTTTGATAGTACTTAATTTTGAGCACAAAAGTTTTTAATTTCAATAGAGTCCAATTAATCTATTTTTTATGGTTTGATGCTCATGCTTTTGGTAAGATATCTAAGAAACCATTGCCAGATCCAAAGTCATAAGATTTATCCTCACGTTTTATCCTGAGAGTTTTATAGTTTTAGCTTTTACATTTAATTCTTTGATACATTTCAAGTTAATTTTCATATGGGGTATGAGGTATCCAACATCATTCTTTTTCAGGTATCTTTCCAGTTGTCTCAGCACTATTTATTGAAAAGATTCTTTTCTCCTCATTGAATGGTCTTAGCACCTTTATTGAAAATCAGTTGATCTTAGATCTATGGGTTTGTTTCTGGATTCTCAAAGGTATTCTATGGATCTATATGTCTATCCTTACACCAGTATTATACTTTCTTGATTACCATTGCTTTGTAGTAAGTTTTGAAATTGGGAAGTGCAAGTCCTACCATTTTTTTTTTTTTTAATTGCTTTAGCTGTTCTGGGTCCTTTGAGTTTCTAGATGCATTTTAGGATAAATTTCTACAAAGAAGCCAGCTGGGCTGATGGAGGTTGTGTTGAATCTACAAATCAATTTGGAGAATATTGCCATCTAAACAATATTAAGTCTTCCAATCTATGAAAACAGGATGTATTTCCATGTACTTATTTATTTTATTTTATTTTATTTTTTTGAGATGGGGTCTCACTCTATCACCTAGGCTAGAGTGCCGTGGCATCAGCCTAGCTCACAGCAACCTCAAACTCCTGGGCTCAAGCAATCTTCCTGCCTCAGCCTCCCGAGTAGCTGAAACTATAGGCATGTGCCACCGTGCCCAGCTAATTTTTCTATTTTTTCTATTTGTAGTAGAGATATGGTCTTGCTCTTACTCAGGCTCGTCTCGAACTCCTGACCTCAAGCAATCCTCGCACCTCAGCCTCCCCAGAGTGCTAGGATTACAGGCGTGAGCCACTGCGCCCGGCTGTCCATGTACTTAGATCTTTAGTTTCTTTCAACAATGTTTTGTAGTTTTCAGAGTATTAGTTTCACACTTCTTTTGTTAAATGTATTCCTAAGCATTTTATTCCTTTTGATTTTATTGTGATGAATTTATTTTCTCAAGTTCACTTTCAGATTGTTTATTGCAAGAATATAGAAATATAATTGATTTTTATATATTGATCTCAATATGCCACAATCTGGCTGAAGTTGTTTGTTAGTCCTAATAGTTGTTTTAGTGGATCCCTTAAGATTTTCTACATACATAACCACGTCATCTCAAGTAGACAGTCTTACTTCTTAATAATAATTTTTAAAATAATAATTTACAATACTTTACCCTTAAGTGAAATGGTCAAATGTACTATATCCAGATGCAAGAACTTAGTTACCTGAATTTTTTATCTTGGTGAAAATCTAGTTTTCACTAATACAGTCATGCGTCACTTAAGGACAGGGATACGTTCTGAAAAAAATGCATTGTTAGGCAATTTTGTCATTGTGCAAACATCATAGATTGTACTTACACAAAACTGGATGGTATAGCCTCCCACACACCTAGGATGTATGGTAATAACCTATTGCTCCTGGGCTACAAACCTGTATAGCATGTTACTGTACTGAATACTGTAGGCAGTTGTAACACAATATTAGGTATTTGTTTACCTAAACAGAGAAAAGGTACCGTAAAAATATGGTATTATAATCTTATGGGACCATCATCATTGCTGAAATGTCATTATGGGGTGCATGATTGTATATGATTATCTCTGATAAAACATTCCTTTTCTCTTCCTTTTGTTTTCTGTTCTAATATAAATTACTTAGACAATTGTTTTCTTTTACTACTTTGCTTCCCCACAGTAAAACTGTTAAGTTCTCTGCTAAAATAACGATGTTACTGGCATTTATTCTGAAAATATTTTATTATTTGACCAATTGCAGGGTCAGTAGTTTTTAATTCAATCAAATAAGATGAATTTCTTTATAAAACGATTTTACATGACAATCAAAATTACAGAAGAGCATTGTCACATCACCGTGGCAGTAAGTTTGTAGCACTATAAATAATGCAATAGAACATCTGTCTGCTAAAGTCCAATTAAATTCTTAATGTAGGTGTCCCCTGCATCATAAAATGGAAATATTTGCCACGTAGGGCTACTTTTTCTCTCTGTGTGGAAAACTCCTCCTGCAATTACTCTGCAACACATTGGATTAAAAAAAAAATACTGCCTGCATCTGGCACCAGACTAATACCAAAGTAATAAAAATTAATCAAGAATTATATAACTCATTCTGGGAACACTGTGAAGCTTTCAACATGTCTCTCTGTTTCTGTCCAAGATCCCTGTATCATCCACATATGGTTGTCTTCATTAGAATTATGTTTCCGAGATATTCATTCAGTAGCTCACAGAAGTGAGTTAGTTTGGGGGCAACCTCTTGACCCCAGGCCTCCAGAATGCTATAGGAGTATGGCCATGAAGTTTCGCCACAAATACATTGTCTCATTTAAGGAATTTAAGAAGTTAGGAGACCAAAACACTGACAACAGAAGAGAGATTGAGGGACGGAAAGAGACAGAGAGAGATGTTGCACTTGGAGTAATGTTAAAATCCCTCACCAGAAGGAAAAGATTAACCCGTGATATAGTTTCAGCTCTGTTCTTAGATATTTTGCATTACGTGCTTCTGTAAAGGAAATATATATAATACAGGGAAGGCTTAGGCAATTAGTCTCCTAGCCTGGCTGGTGGTATTTCATATTTTTTAACAATTACCCCCTCACACATTTTTTTCCAAGCTTCAACTGTTATAAAAACAGTTATCGAATGTATATTAAAATTTGGCAGAGTCGATAGCCTAAGTTATCATTCATTCATAGTAAAGCAAACCGCAAGAATGCTTATTTACAAGTGACTTATCCGAACATGCCTCCCTAAACGGTATTTAAATACTGTTGATTTTAATCTCAATGAAGTACTGGGGCAGCCATGTTAGTACAGAATTAGGAAAATCAACCTAGAATTGACTCCAGAGCCTTAGCTACCGACCAGGATGATCTAGATTTGAATCTTGTCTCTGCCCTTCTGTGGTTGTGGCCTACTGGCCAAATCACAAAATCTCTCCTAAGCCTGTTCTAAACTAGGAGTAATAGATGCACTTAGCTTATGAGACATTTCAGAGTGTTAAATGAGAACGCGCAGACAGAAAAATTCAGCACAATGCTTGACGCGTAAGTTCTCAATGGACTTTGAATTGCATTCCCGTTCTTAGCCTATTTACCTGAAAATATTCACTAATAGTTTATATGTAATATACTCATTAATTTTAATTATATTGAGACCTAATAGGTATAGACTATATACATTCCTCATTTATAACATATTCACTGATTAATACCTGCACTATTATTGATATTAGTGAAATGCTTTAAATTTAATATATTAAAATACAGAGATGTATATGTATATGATTTTCAAACTTCTCTACCTTAGCATTCAGTTTATTGCCGCTTTTATTCCCAGGAAGGCAGACTCTCAGGATGGGGGACATAAAGATAATAACCACAATGTACATTGAACCATAGGCCCACATTAATTTAGCAGCTGCTAGTATGTCTAGGCTGTGTCTTTTTCAGACATAGTAAATGCACAGGAGATGAGATCCCACTTTGTCTCTGTATCACCTAGACAACTTAGCATAGTACCTCAAATACAGTAGGAGCTTGAAAAGTGTTCAGTGAACAAAAATTACATCTCCTAATGAAATATAAGGGAATACTAGGTAGATGAAAAGCTATTACAAGGAAAATGTCCCATTGGCTAATGCTATAAACCAATATAAAATATTTTGTGTTGTTCTAATATGTATTGCAGATAATTATATATTGGTACAATGGTACTTACATATAACTTACAAATAAATATACAAAATTGGGGTTGTAGGATCAAATATCTTTTTATTAATAGGATTGATTTAAAAAGGTGTGGAGACTCAAGGTGGAGGTATGTGTGCCATGTGACTGGCTCCAAAGGCCACGGTTTTGTTAAGGAAAAGGAAATAGTTTTGCTAAGGAGGCTGCAAATTTGTATATATACATGCGTGTACCAATGTTGGTCAAAATCAGGTGAATGAAAATTGCCATTGATTGATTGATCTGTGCTTCGACAAAAGTAAAAGTTTGCATGAAATCCTGAAATGAGTTCTTCTGGTTTAATAGTTGGAAATATGTTAGAGTACGAGAGAAAGAGGGAAGGAAGGAGGGGGAAAGATGGGAAAGGAAAGAGAGATTGTTTTATGTTACGGCAGAAGGAATATTTACAACGTCAGATGTAAGAGGGATAAAGTGTAAGGGTAATAAAGATAGAGGCCATATCTGTCTCCTTCCTAAGTACTCCGTTTAGAATCTGATCCTTGCATGGTTTCCAAACCCAGCAGTCGAAACCAAGCATGATGAATGGGGCGTAATAATTGTGTGATACGCTTCGTATGGTATCTTTCAGAATCGCATGCTATCTGGAGCACCATTTATGGGAGCAAAGGAATGAAAGCAAGACCTGCTCAGTCTTAGCTTATAAATTGGCTTTATAATAAAAAAGAATCATGAAATCATGCAATCAAATGCAAGCACATGTAACAGTAGTCTGAAAAAATGTAGCCTGCAAAGCTCCTTCCTTTCAGTGGGCAATTCCACTTCCTTCATGAAAACTCGATGTTACAGGTAACTCAATGGATTGCTCCTGGTTGGCTTTTGTGATTTTACAGTTGGAAGAGATAAAGTGGCCTCTCTTAGTTCGCAGCGTGAACGTAATTCTGGCAATGTTTGCATTTCCCTTAGAGCCTGAGTCTCATTTACTGAAAAGTGAAAGATGAACTTTCATATATGGAAAAGCCAAAGAAATAAAGACTTGGGGATCAAGATCTGTGACACAAGGGGCTACGTGGTCTTTTAATAATACATAAATGTACAAGTGGCCACTTTGCATGGAACAGAAGAAACCATGAGCAAAGCTTTCATTTCAGAGTAGGGAAGAAGCTTATCGAGCAGTACGGATAAGGAAACAGACGCAGAGCATTTACGTTATTTGACCCACTTAGGGAACATGCTAATGGCAGGGTGGGTGCTCCAAGGAGACTGTCTCACTCTGAAACCAAAGTTCTTTCCATAAACTTTACCGTTTTCCCCTCACATGGAGGATAATTGCGAAATCGGAAGAGTGGTCTCAGTTTAGGGGTAGACGTCTCTCCCTATGCATGGGCCCGGCAGCCAATAAAGAAAGGCTGCACTATAGGTCATGCTAGGAACGAGGACAGCGGCTCACAGCCTGGAGAGTCTCTGACAGCTCTGCTAAACGGTAGCTGTTATCATCTAATACTTTATTAAATTGTGCTTTAAGGAACTATCACTCACTTTCCCTCGTGGGATTTTAAGTTTTGCAATGTTCCAAGCCTCAAGTCTCCGTAACAGTGACTCTCAACCCTGGCCATCACATTAGAGCCAGCTGTGGACCTGGCTGGGCTGCCACATTAGGACAGTGAAATCCGAATCACTGATAAATATTTATTAGTAGTGTTACAGTAAAAAACACATCAGAATTTTTTTAAGGCAACCCCAAGTAATTTTAACATGCAGTCTGGGTTGAGAATCACCTCTTTCCGGAGGGAAGCCATCTGGGGCTTTCTTCTTGCCCTTTTGCTAGTTTTCAGTGTCCTTATGAAAGATTCTACTCAGGGTGGTGGACCAGTCACAGCTAACATCTTAGGTCAGTGCACTTTCTAATCTTTTTGTTACTTTCTTTAGAAAAGTTGCCGTAAGACAGTGCGCTCAGACTTTCCTGTTCATCAGAATCCCCTGGAGCAGGGGTCCCCAACCTCTTTGGCATCAGGGACCAATTTCATGGAAGATAGTTTTTCCAGGGATGGGGGGTGGAGGGGTGGGATGGGGTAGGGATCGTTTCAGAATGATTGAAGTGCATTACATTTATTGTGCACTTTCTGTTATTATTACATTATAGTATATAATGCAATAATTATACAACTTCACCATAATGCAGACTCTAATGCTTCTGCTGATCTGACAGGAGGCGGAGCTCAGGCAGTGATGTGAGTGATGGGGAGCAGCTGTAAACACAGATGAAGCTTGGCTCACTCTCACCACTCGCCTCCTGCTGTGCGGCCTGGTTCCTAACAGGCCGCTGACAGGCACAGTCCTCAGCCCCGGGGGTTGGGGAACGCAGTCCTGGAGGACTTGCTAAAACAGATTTCTGGGATCCACGCAGAAAGTTTGGGGTGAGAACAGAGCGCTTGCATTTCTAACAAGATGCCAGGCGATGCTGATGCTACGGGTCCTGGGACCACACTTTGAGAACTCTTAGCTGTTGATAAAAGCCCACCAGTTTTCTTCCTCTGTAATGATTTTTCCCCCACAGAAGGCAAGATGCCTTGACAACTCCAAGGCCCTGACTACTTTCCTTCTCATCATCGGTGCCTAACCTTTAGCAAATGTACTGGCCTCTCAAAAGTATCAGTAAGCTTCGAGCGGATTTTACCAGCTAGACTCTGCCATTTGCGTTTAGTTCTTAAAGAATAATCCTCTTTTCTTCAGAACATTTCAAATACATCTGAAGAGAGTGATTTTCTAAAGACAAGCGATTTTTCCATAAATGTAGCATGTCTGTATTGCACTGTGATGTCACTTGTCCACGTCGCGTGGACATGGGTGGGTACAAGCGTGTTACATTTTGCTTCTTCCCACAGTATAAATAAATGGGTAAAAAAAAAACTCCCCTAATTTTCCTTCTTCTGAATTCATTAATTCAAGGAAGGTGCTGCTGGCAAATGAAAAGTGCAGCCCAAAGTCTGGGGGGCACCAGGATAAACTTAAATCAGGAAAATATGCGGATCATTAAAAATGTAGAATTAAAAAAAGAACTAACACTTACTGAATGCCTCCTATGAGCCAAAGCATTACATCGTGGATTTTCAAGTCACAAGACAGCAATCTGTTTTCGCACGCCCTCCAGACTGAAGTTTGATCTGATCTAAGGAAATGCGTATTTGAATGTTGGTATTTGGGAAGGAAAGAGCAAACACTGAGGGGTTTTAACAAACCTGGCGAAGTCTTCCCTGAAAGAGAAACGCAAGATAAGGAAACAAGGCGCTTGGGAACTTGGGGAGAATCGCGCTGGGGGTGGGATCAATGCCCCGAAGAAACGGAGCCATCCCGGGGATGAGGCATGTGTGGCTTTGCCCTGCGGTGGGTGTGTTCAAGCTGAATAAGCTCAGAGACGTTTTCTTGGGGGGCGAACAAGGGATGCTTTAGACACAGCCTGCCTAGGCGACTTTCAGAATCCCTTTCCCCCCCCCCACAGGGATTTCACCATTCTGAATGCTTGTAGGACTATCTCAAAAAGACATCAAAAATGTAAGTGAATTTATAGACAGAGTTAAATAAATCAGCTGGGGGCGAGGAGAAGGCGAGAGAATGCTACCTGAGTCAGGCAGATTCAGACTTAATCCTGATAGCCACTTCCTAGTTGGTGATCTCAGGCAAATGACTTACTCTAACTCAGGCTTTGTCCTTATCTATCAAAGGGGATAATCATACCTACCTCAGAGAATTGTTGCAAGGATTAAACGAGATAATGACATGCTTGGCACCCAGTAGGAACGCAATTGTCCAAAAGCAGCTGGCAACCCCGCTCTCCCCCTCCGGCTAATGGAAGTCATCCTGCCTTTTTTCTTAAGTAGAAGCTTTTTTTTTCCGATGGGCTTTTGCTTTTCATTATCTGCCTTGTCTTGTGTGAATAGAAATGACCAGAGAGAAAGAAGCGTTGCCCCCCCCCAGAACCGGTTACACAGCAGCCCTGCTCTCTCCGCTCCTGACACCAACCTTCCTGCCTCTTCCTGGGCTCTGCCCTGGGCGGGGGCGGGGGTGTGGGTGCCGCCCCAGGCGTGTCGATGGGCTCCTCCAACCCCCTGCCAGCTCCGCTCCCAGAACCAGCCTTAATTAGTCATTTACCTAGCATAACTCAGCAAATCTGGGTTCGAAGCAGGATTATCCCATACAGAATTTAATTTCCCTGTCTTCCATTTCACCTAAACAGGGTGAAGATAGAGGCAGCTTAGATCTCATTTTTCTTCGATCTGCATGTTTTGGATTTGTGGATTTTCAAAGTAAATACCTCTTAGACATAGATGAATTCTGCATGCCAGCTACCTGTCAAGTGTAGCAAGCACTCAGCCAGCTACTGCATTAGGTTTTGGTTTAAAGCCACTCTAAATGATTTATTGTTTTTAAATTATTTACATGGCACTATTCCTTTCTTGTAAAATGCAAAAGTGCTGTCAGGAACAGCACGGCAGCAAGGTTATGAATGGTACTACAAGTAAATCAAGGTAATTAGAGGCTTCAAGTTGCAAATACTGACAAGTTCTCCACCAGCCACCACTTCACTGATGATAATAAAATTTGCATGATTTCCTGACATTATATTCACTGCATATTTTCGCCGCATGCTCACTGTAATTACTTAGGGCATGATCTCACACTCCTAGCAAGCAGAACTCTCACTGAACCCAGCTGTGACTATTACAGATGCTTAGAAAAGAAGTGGATGGAATTAAGGGGAGAGTTCCCTACATAGCTTTAGGGATCTGTGATGTATCAACTGAATCTTGACAGCTAAGAAAAAGGGAAATATTCTCAAGTACTCCTAAACTACAATCAGGTCGAATTATAAAGACACTAAGGTATCTCAAAGACAGGATCTGGGTCCTGAGTCCTGTGACAACTGATTCCTACAATTTGTTTTCTAGTTCTTTGATATTAAAAAAAAAAAATCAAAGGTGATTTTAGTCCCTAATAGGGAAGTACAGCTAGGCATAACTCTAGGTGTAACTACAGAAAAAAAAATCTGTTGTTATTTTTTTAAAGATCAGAATGGACAAAAGGAACTTAACGTAACAAAAGATCAGTGGGCACCTCTAGAAGCAAAGGGAGACCAAAGCAGGTCAAACTCAATGTCTGTCATTCATATTCAACCGCTCTTTTGCTCACGTTATTCCGTAGTGCTTGGCGCACGTCTCATATTTATCAGCACATGGATTCATGCACTTCCCATGTTCTGGCTTCGTGAACCAAACCTACATCTGACCCTTTGTTCTTTTCTAAACCCAGAGCACCTCCTTGGCTGTCTCAATAGAGGGAAAACTTAGGTTTTGAACTGTGTAAGTATGTAACTATGTAAGTAATATATTAGGAACATATATCAAAGATAAACACACTGTATAAACCAAAACTTACGAATTAATAACCGTTCTTCTGGCATTGCACTAGAAGACAGGAAGGGGGAAAAAAATACAATTCGATTCTCAGCTTGGCCTTGTGATCCTGGGAGATTTATATAATCACTCAGCCTGAGTTTCTTCCCTAAAAAGGAGGAAATTAGTCATACACATGCCACTGTTGTGAGGACTGAAGAGACAAAAGCACTCGGCGCCGCACCTACCATATAAGAAGTACTGGTTGGATGGGAATGCAAAGGTAGAATAAATTATTCAGAAACGTCCTATCCTTTTCCTCGGTCTTCTAGATAGCTCACATAGAACTGAAACCATTACTATGGAGAGATTGGGGGACATCCGGCTTCCAAACAGGAACCTTCCGTAGCATCAGCAATGAACGAGAATTAAATCTGGGTGATGTTGAGAAAGGCAAGAAGATCTTTGTTCAGAAGTGTGCCCAGTGCCACACTGTGGAAAAGGGAGGTGAGCCCAAGACGAGGCCAAATCTCTGTGGTGAAGACAGATCAGGCCGTGACGCCAATAAGGACAAAGGCATCGCCTGGGGACAGGATATGCTGAGAGAGAATTAGGAGAATCCCAAGAAGTGCATCCCTGGAACAAAAATGATCTTCACTGGCATTAAGAAGGCAGAAAGGGCAGACTTGATAGCTTATCCCCAAAAAAAGCTACTAAAGAGTCATAAGTGGCCGCTGCTTCATTGATTACAAAACAGAAATGTCTCCTGACTTTCATGTGTACCATAATTTAATTGATCTCATGCACCAGAATTCAGATTATGAATGACTCACAGAATATTTTTGTTGGACAGTCCTGATTTAACAAAGACTGGCTTGTGGTTCAATGAATATGGTTGGTTTTTTGAATTTTGATAGTAATTCCAATTCAGTAAATGCTATCTGTTTTCCCCTTCTAAAGATATGATTGGATCTTATGAGTAATGTTCAACTTTTCACAAAGATGGTGAATTGCCATCTCAAAACCTATTGGAGATGAGTTTTATATTTAGATTTATAGGGCCGGGCATGGTGGCTCACACCTGTAATCCTAGCACTTTGGGAGCCCAAGGCAGGAGGATCGCTTGAGCTCAGGAGTTCGAGACCAGTCTGAACAAGAGTGAGACCCCATCTCTACTAACAATAGAAAAAATTAGCCGGGCATGGTGGCGCATGCCTACTGTAGTCCCAGCTACTCGGGAGGCTGAGGCAGGAGGATCACTTGAGCCCAGGAGTTTGAGGTTGCTGTGAGCTAGGCCGATGCCACTGCACTCTAGCCTGGGCGACAGAGTGAGACTCTGTCTCAAAGAAAAGAAAAAAAAAACAACATAGATTTATATAACTGGTTATACGGATATATTTAAATAGTAGGAAAATTCCTTTACTGTCTCAAAACCAACCAAGACTCCCTGGAGTTGTAATTTGTGTTTATTAGTCTGTTAAAGGCAAGGGCTGGAGATAAGTTAGTAATGTCTACTTTATAATTTTGGTCTTGACTATGCCAGTCTAATTATTAAATGGAATTCCCTGTATCTTAAATGCTGCCTTTTACATATTGAAAGGCATTTGACTGTGGTTTCTCTGTAATATCAAATAAAGAATATTGAACACTTTTCACATTTTATGGTCATCTTATGATCTATAAAGTCAGATGCTTTTGAAAAGTCAGTGTGACAAGAAATAATAACAAACTTTTGAATTGTTTACTAAGTCGGACTGTTATTGATATTAATATAACTTAGGATTGTCCTTAAAGAGCCATTCAAAAACTCGTAGAACTGTAGAACTACTGTGTATGTGTGATTGGTAATGGTGCTTTTGCTACCTCATCAGAAGGATTAAAGTAGAGGAGATATACACAAATTTAAAAATTGTGCGTGATCATAAGACTTAAGATAATTAAAAACAAAATTGCAGGTCATTATAAAAAAGAAAGCCTTAGTATAGGAAGTTAGTTTCTGAGGTTAAAGCAAGGTGGGAGACAGCAAGAAAAGGAGCCTTATTTTCTAGCACTTAATAGCTAACAGTCTATCAGACCTGAAATAAAAAAGAAGTTTAGGAATGAATCATCTCTCCCCCCCACCCTGAAAAACAGCTGGTAACATAGCAATAAAAACAGCCCAGTTGAGGCAATCAGACCTTAGACACTGGAAGTTATTGCTCCAAATCACAGTACTCTAAGGCTAGAGGTATCGACTGGTAAATCCTTAAAATAATGGAATTCATGAAGGATTCCTAGATCTTAGGTTGGCTCTGGTCAAAGTTAACACCCATAATGACCGAATCCACTTTCTCTAGACCTGTTACCATGCAGATATCTTCTTTCTTTTTCCCGAGTGTGTTGGGGAGAGGGGGTCACGTCTGTGATAGTAAGGTCTATGAACTTGTAGTAACATATATGCAATCTTCAGAAAAGTAGAAAAAAGTGTGCTGTAAATAGTTTGTGTTAATTAGCCTACAGATTACATCAAGCTCTGCGGTAGGTTTACTCATCTTTAATTATATCCATTTTTAGACCAGTAGTAACTTACGAGATTTCTGGAATGTGTTTAGTAATCCACTGTGGAGAGTGACTCAGAGTCACAGAAGAAAGATGTCCAGTGTGTACAGTTGCCGTAGACTCCTGTCACTTGTTGCCCGCACTTTAGCATGAATAGGGAATGCATCAGTACATAGTCCGCTTAGCACAATAGCAAATGTGAAGCTATTATGGAGACATGACACATTTTATGTTGAATCATATGGGTGGTCATAACTTCTGCTAAAAACATGCATGTCATTTTTCAAGCGCCCTTTCTGTTGCCCCTGACTGTGTTTTGAAGACAGAACAGATCACCTTTTGTAGAATTCAGAGTTCGCTCATTTTCTTGTGAACAGTAACAGTGTTCTCATTTCTCCCATTCAAGATACGTGGAAAATTAGTCTTATCAGCCCTCTTAGAGACAAGATTATAAGCTTTCTGAATGAGTACCTTGCTCTTGAATGTGTGGCTTTTCACTGAACTATTGAAGCACATCCGAAGGTCAGTTCTTATAAGGGCTATGACCACAGTTTTCCAATTTAGTGAGATTTTGATCAAATGATTTAAATGATAATGAATGTAACAGCTGGTCAATCAACACGTTCATACCTAGTTGTAAGCTTTATGTATTTTATAAAAGCTTAGATTTGGATAGTACCTTATCCTTAGCAGCAATTTAGTTCAGTGTCCTATGTCTTTGTGTATACATTTATATCTTTACTTTGGTTTTTTGTCATGTTTGCGTTCATAACTGCTAGATTTTTTTATCCTCTCTCTTTTCATGTGGAAAGAATTCACTCTGAGAAACAATAAAAGAGTCTTAAAAGAGGAATGTGTTTCTACATCAGAGATTAATGGGAGCCGTGTTAGGAAGGGTGCTCTGTCTTGGGAGAGTCAAGTTGAAGACAAGATTTAAATCGAGTAGGAGAGTTTAATGTTTTTGGTTACCTCTAAGGTGGAATCAGCTAACTGGAGTCTAACCCAGAGTGGAATGATGTTAAAAGACCTTTGAGAGTTCACCTCCACCAGCAAAGGAGGTGAAGAAATGTTTGTTAATTTTTTTATCCATATAATTAACTGTACTAATTAAACTAACCGTGTCTTATGGGCATCCTCTACTCTCTCCACCTCAGTAGTCTGTAACTGTTAAATAGATAATTTCTGAGTGCACTGTGTTCAAAAGTTTCATTGTGTGTTCTAAGAAAAGACATTCTCTTACTCATGTCTATCAACCAGGGCCTTTCTAAAGGGAGCTTGCAGAGGTCTGCGGAATTATTATGGAAGAACGGGCTCTCTGTGATAACAGTTACAGTCTAAAAAGAGGGTTCAGTCCTAGATGCATCCAATTTGGAAACTGGGCTGGAGGGAACACAGCAGAAAACCCAGATAACGTTGCTGGGAAACTTTACAAATTATCAGGTCAAACCTCAATAAGAGGTGTAAGCCTTTCCAGTCAATTCGTGGCAGAGCTAAGTTCAGGACACAGACTCCTAACTGGCAGTCTCGGCTCTTCCCATTACAGAGCAGGGCATGAACGTGGCTCCCAGCTTTAGCGAACCTGCACAACCAGTGAGACAAGACACACATGAAACAACCAGGGAAAGAGGAAGTCTCATTTTTATATGTATGCACATAGTAAGTTTAACAAATATTATCTGATAGTAAAATGCATAGCTTCTTAAAACCATATTTAAAATGGTTATATGTTAATATAGCTTATTTTTAATGGCTGCTAAACTGTGTAATTTTAAGCTTATATTATTTAATAATGTATATATGACCTACAAAATGAAATGAAGCATGCATCAAGTAATTGTCAACTCAATTTATTGAGCCTAGTAACAAGGATATACCATTTAAAATTTGAATCTAGACTATATTGTCAATGGTAGACTTCGAACCTAAATTATCTAAGCCATGTCCTCATTTCCTTTTGCCAAGGTAAATGTCACCACAGAAAGACAACTTATTCTGAAGGTGATCAAACTAAAGCTGGTGGCTAAAAGAAAATAAAAAGTAACAAACATGACAGAAGTATATTTGGCACAGTAAAGAACATATTGTGGCTTATCTAATGCTTCAAACTTCTTCATCTGTAAAGTAAGGATAAATGTTTCTAACTCACTAAGTTTTTGTGAGGATAAAAGACAGTCATTTCTGCTATAGCCCAACATATGCATTTCTAAAAACCACTGCAACATGCAAAATTGTGCAATAAAAAACACTCAAAAACTCAACAACTTCATTGGTGACATGTAGAAAAGGATAGTAGCTCAATAAAAATCACAGCACAGTTTTACACATTAAAAGGTTAAGAAGTATGTGAATACTATAATAAATATGGTATTTTACCTTAAAAAGGGTGTTAAGTTTGCTTTTACTTAAGTTTCCAATGTTCTGTGTAAAAGAAGAAAAGAAAAAAGAAAGATAAATAATGAGACAAAGCTTTTACCATAAAAGAGAGACAAAGAGAGGAAAAAGAATAAAGAATGGAGAAGAAAAATTCAAAAAGGCTGAAGGGAAAGAGGGGGAATTAATAGGAGGGAAGGTGCTGGGCTGCGTGGCCAGGGTGGCAATGGAAGGGGTTAATGCTTCTGAGTTGTTGTCAAATGGTTTGTGATAGTCTGCCTGGGCCAACATAACAAAATATCAGAGACTGATGGGTTCAACAACAAATTTATTTTCTTCTGGTTCTGGAGGTCGTAAGTCTCAGATCAAGGTGCCATCAGATTCAGGTTCTGGTGAGGGCTCTCTTGCTGGCTTGCAGAGGGTTGCCTTCTAGCATTGTCCTTGCTTGGCTTTTTCCTCTGTGCATAAAGATAAAGAGTACTCTGGTGTCTCTTCTTCTGTTTATAAGGACACTGGTCTTAATGGATTAGAGCC